>JAEHOE010000198.1:0-170716 GCA_016858145.1 Edaphochlamys debaryana | reverse complement strand
CCCCCCCCCACCCCTTCCCTCCCCCCCACCCCCTTTCCCTCCCCCCCCTCCCACATGCTCACACAGTGTCGAAGCTCTCGCTCATCTCCACCCCAAAGTCCAGGTTCTTGAACGTGCACTTGACCCCGCCCCTCGCCGTCCCGCTCGAAGGCACCGGCACGCAGGGCCGCAGCATGCGCACGCCCCGGCGCTCCATGTCGGCCCCAATGAGCTCCGCAACCTCCTGCGGAGGGGAGATGGGGAGGTGGGGGGGGGGGAGATTTTCGGAGCATTGGAGAGCGAAGGAAGAGAAAGAGGTGTGGGGGGGAGGTGGGTGTGTTGGGTAATGGGGGGAGAGGGTGGGTAATGCGGTTGGTGCCTGCTTGGTGCCGACCCCAGCACGCAGCCACACGTGCACACGAGCACGTGCACATCAACTCGCTGCTACACATGTTGGAACACTTGGCGCCCCCCCTCCATCGCCCGCTTCCCCCCCCCCACCTGGTCGAACCCTCTCAGGAATATGCTCCGCGCCATGACCGCCACCTCGAAGCCCAGGGCGTGCAGGAAGCCCGCGCACTCGAGCGCGATGTAGGAGGCGCCAACCTGGGGGTGGGGGGGTGGGGGTTGGGGGTGGGGGGGTGGGGGTGGGGGGTTCCCATAGGGCGCTCGTGACGGGCTCAGGGCACGGCCCTCCCTCTTTCTTGCCCGCCGCCCCACTGCCCTGCGGCGACACCACGGGCCCTCCTCCTTTTCGCCTCGCCCTTCCCCCCCTCTCCCTCGCCCCCTCTCCCCCCCCCTCACCACCAGGGTCTTGCCCGGGGGCTGGAAGCGGGAGAAGATGTCGTCAGAGGTGATGCACAGCTCCTTGTCGCCTGGGGTGCGGAGGTGAAGGGGTGGTGGTGGTGGTGGTCCAGAGGGGCTGCTTGGTGAGGGAGCGGGGCGGTGGTGGCGGCCGTCGCCTCGCCAGGCCCAAGCCCCGCCCCCTCGCCCCGCCCCCCCGCCCCGACTCCACAAACACGCGCGGCCCTGCGGCCCCCATCCAACCAGCCCGCCCCCCTCCCCCTCCTCCCCTCCCCCTCCTCCCTCCCACCTCCTCCCTCCCACCTCCCTCCTCGGCTCACCCGGCACGCCCAGGTACTTGGGCCTCCCCCCCACCGCCACCACCACCCGCTCAGCGCTCAGCGTGTGTTTCGTGCCGTTGCGCTCCACCGCCTCCACCGTGTGGGGGTCGATGAAGGAGCCCTTGGCGTTCAGGTACTGGGGGGGGAGGGTAGGGAGGGGGGGAGAGTTTGAGGAGGGAGGCATGGGGGGTTGAGGGTTGGACGGTGAGGGCTAGCGGGGCGGGGGCGCCCGAGCCAGGTCGCCCCGACCCACATCCCCCCCGTGTGGGTCCGAAGTGCCTCCCTCGGTCCTGGTCCCCCCCGCCTCCATCAGCGCCTCCAGGCCCACCCCGCCGTACCTGCCACCTTAGCCCTCCCCGGCCCTCGTGTCATTTGCTCAACACCAGGGACCAGGAACCCGTCCCAGCCCTCCACATCCCATTTCTTCTGCTTCCCCCGGGGTCCACGCCCCGCAGTCCTCTGCTACCATCCGCTCTCCAACTCTTTTACCGATCACCGTTTCCCCCGCCCTCCCCCCCCCCCTTCTCCCCCCCACCTTGACGCTGGCCTCCCTCAGCGACACGCGGTAGCCCCAGTTGAGGCTGCCGATGTGCGCCTGCACGCCCCCCACCAGCGCCTCCCAGTCCAGGGCCACGCCCTCGGGCAGCTTCCAGCCGGCGCCGCGGGCGTCGGAGAAGCCCTGCGCAGGAGGGGAGGGGAGGGAGGGGGTGCGGGAGTGGGGAGGGAGGGGGGGAGTGGTGAGGGGGTTGGGGCTGGGGTTGGGGCTGGGGTTGGGGCTGGGGTTGGGGCTGGGGAGGGCCCGATAGTGCTGAGGCATGCGGACCGGTGCGCGCTTGCAATGGAGGGATGAGCATTGGAGGCTGTAGTCCCAGGCATGGACGGACCTCTGCACGCATCCCTGGCAGCCGCGCCAAGCCCCCGGCGCAGCCCACGCCGCCGCCAGCTCCGCCCCGGCCGTCAGGAGCCCCGGGGCGCCCTGCGCCGCTCCGGGCGGCCTGCCTCCTGCAATAGGTGTGCTGCAAGGGGCACGGAACCCCCCCCCCCCTCACCCCCCCCCTGCGAGGACGCACCTCCTGCATGAGGCCCGCTGCGTGGAAGAGCTTCTTGGGGATGCAGCCCACGTTGACGCAGGTGCCTGGGGCGTGGTGGTGGTGGTGATGCAGATGCCAGGATGAGGCTGGGAAGCGGCTAGGGGCAGCCAAGGCCGCAGCAGCCAAGAAATAAGGGCACGCGGCGCGTGTGGTTTGTGTCGGGAACGCACGGCCCCGCACCTACCTCCCAGGCCCCAAGTTGTTCCCTGCGGCGAGGGCACGACGTAGTCCAGCAGGCAGACCTTCTTGCCCAGCTTGGCGGCCTCCTTGGCGCAGGCCAAGCCACCTGCGAAGAGCGGCGCAAGTGCGAACTTGAGTGGTAGCGCATCGCGGCGCGAGGACTCGCGACCCTGCGATGTGGACCCGACAGGCGGGGTAACACACCGGGGCCACGGTGTTGTTGGCAACAACACTTAGGCGCGGCGCAAGGGGGTTAAGAACAAGCAGCTCGACCGCGCGTGAACCTTTGGTCATGCGGCTCCTCAAAGTCGCGCTGCTCGTGTTCTCGCCGCGCGGACTCACCAGAACCGCCACCGATCACAACCAGGTCCCACTCATAGGCCGGCGCGTCCCCTGTGGAGGCTGCCGCCTCCGCGGGTGCGTTCCCGCCCGCGTCCGCCATGTGCGTTTCTATCTCGCGCAGGTAAGTCGCGACTTCTTGAGACCTATTGAAAAACGGTGGACAGGGGTTCGTCGAGGAACGCGTCGCTAGTTAAGTACAGGCGATGCGTGGCTCTCGCGACTTGGCAAACCGCGCTGCGCAAAGCTTACGACTCACTTTATGGGTTTGCAACCCATACGGATTTGTTAGGGGCGCGGCCGAAGCCAAAGGGTTCATGTTTCTCAGAAGCCCGCCATTGGGCCCCCATGCCTCCCCGATTGCCGGTCTCTTTGGAGACTGCGCACGCGTTCCGCTGTTGTTGACCGCACCACTTCGACCATCTCAGCCCTACACATGATGCAGCGCACAGTGGAAACCCCACGGTCAACGCAAGTCTGCAGCTGTCGTTGAGCGTAAATGAGCACAACTCAGCGGTCCTCGCGTTACAGCAGCGCGGGAAACAGCGCGGGCTACGAGGATGACTTCGAATTGGAGGCAGACGAGGACGGACTGGATGCGGGGTTGGAGCTGGATGCCGGAGCTGTGGAGCCGTTCGGCGAACCCACCCCGGCAAGCCACCACAGCTCAGGCTACGGTGGCGCGGCAGGTAGGAGTCCGGCAGGATATCGTGCGCACCTCACACGCTAGAGCGTGTGCCGGGTGGGGAAAGCCCAGCACCGCGGGTGACCATGCCCGTCGGTGGCCATCGACCCCGCTGGTGCAAGCCATCCTAGGACGCCTGCCCACCCCAAATCAACGCGACCTGCCCAGGCTCGCACGACGGCGCTCCTGGCGGCGACAGCAGCTACCGGAACGACTACGACGACGCGGAGCTGAGCCACGGCGAGGATGAGGGATCGACCGCGGGGCCATCCGTGGGCGTGGGCATGGTGGAGCACGTGGGTTCGCGCCACAGCGTTGCCTCGGGCTCCGCCTCCCCGGGGCGCCCCACACACGACCCCTACGGAGACAGCGACACACCGGAGCACGGCACCCCCGACCTGGGCCCCCGGACGTCAGCGCTATCCGTCGGGGCGGGCTCAGGCTACCAGGCGGCCTCTCCGCCCGCCTCGGCCGAGCCCCCGCGCACCTCCACCTCCACATACCTCACGGGCGGCAGCCCCCCCTCCCCGCCGCCCCCGGCCCTGCCGCCCCTCAACCCGGCCGTCTCGCCCTACCTCGCGCGGGGCACCCCGGCGGCCACCCCCGGCATCCCGCCCGCCGCCCGCCCGCCCCTGCCCTCGGGCCGCAGCTCCAGCGGAGGCGGTGCCGGCGGGGGCGGGGGCCCCTCCGCCTCGCACCCGCAGTACCTGCCGCTGCCCGCGCCCCACCCCGCCCCCTCCCAGTCCGAGGGGGGCATCCCCGCCCTCAGCGCCGCGCTCCTGCAGCAGGCCGGCAGCCGGGACGCAGCCGCACACCAGGTGCGGGGGGGGGGGGCACAGCGGCTGGCGTGAAGGGGAGGGCTTGAGGTTGAGGGCCGAGTGCGTCGCGGCGTTCCCGGTACCGCCTTCCGGCGTTCCCGGTACCGCCGAGGGGCCCCGCCCAGACTGGCTCTGTGGCATTCTACCCCACCCTAACCGAGGCTAGGGCTTGCCTGGCGAGGGCGTCACTGCCTGGGGGGTGCCCCCTGCCAAGGGACCACGCGCTGCCCACCCTAGCTCTTGCGCCGTTGGCTACCGTACTGGGGCCACGAGTGTGTGACGCTGCGTGCCCGGTACCACCTAGGGGACGCCCCCCCCCACCAGACTGGCTATGCGGGATCCCACGACCAGGGGCCCGGGGACCCACGCCCCGGCTAAGGGTTGCCAGGGGCCCACGCAACCGCACTGGCTCTTGCGCCGTTCTCCACCTGACCCTCGCCCTCTGGTAGCCGCACAGCGGTTAGGCCTCCGGCAAGGCACCATGCTTCCACGGCCATGCGCGCGTGTCTCAGCGGCTGTGCACCTGCTGCTTCCTGACATTCCCACTCCACCCCCCCCCCCCCCAGGCCCAGCTGGCCGCCTCCATCCGCCAGAGCGTAGACGCGCTGAGGGCCTCGGAGACCGTACGGCAGCTGCAGGCGGCGGTGGAGGGGCTCACGGCGCAGGTGGGGGGGAAGGGGGGTAGTGAGGGGGGGCATGGAAGGGGGCAGGGGCAGGCACGGGCGCGGAGGGGCCTGCAGGCAAGCGTGCAGAACGAGGACGGTGCGGGGCCCGAGCACGAGCGCATGGATAAGTCGGGGAGTGATGGGGAGGCACGCACCCGAGGAGAGGCCGGTGGAAGGGGCTGTCAACCCGCCCCAACCTTCTACCCATCCCTTCCCCCCCCCACACACTCCCCCCAACCCCCTCCCCCCCCAGGTGGTGTCTGCGGAGCGCGCCCGCTCCTCCGCCGAGGCCGCCCTGGTGGAGCTGAGTGGGCGCATGCAGGAGCAGGAGCGGCGCCTGAACGAGAGCTGGGAGGTGGGTGGGGTGGGGGGTGAGGGTGGGGAGATGAGGGCACTGGGGGCGAGGAGCAGGAGGGGAAGCGGGGCGAGAGGGCCGGGGCCGGGGCCGCGCCGCTCCCGGCTTCCCCACATGTCTCCCCCCCTTCCCCAATACCCCCCAGGCCCGGCTGCTGGAGAAGCAGCGCGAGGTGCAGTCCCTGCGCACCCGCGTGCAGCAGCTGGAGGCAGCCAGCGCCAAGGTGGGGGGAGGGGGAGGCTAGCCGGGCGTGATGGTGGGGGGTGGGGGGGTGTTGTTGAAGGTAACGGGGGTGGGGGCCTTCCGGGGTGGAGGGACCGCAGCAGCTGGAAGCGCAGAGCGCATAGGTTGGGGCGGGCGCGGTGGTGGTGGGGGGGGCCGACACGGGTAGGCGGGCGGCTCTGGGCCGGGCAGCCCTGCCTGGGGCCGGCGCTGAGCAGAGCCTCTGGCCCATCACAGCCGCTGCAGAATCCCACCACAGCCCCCGCCACAACACACGCTCCCGCCCCGCCACTAGCAGGGGGCGGCCCAACGCATCACACAACAACGGCCCCACCGCGGCCACCGCCTCCCCCCCCTCTCCCCCCCACCCCTTCCAAACCACCCACCCCCAGGGCCGGCTGACTGGCAGCAGCAACCCGCGCGGCTCCACGGGCGGTGCCGGTGCGTCCCCCTCCATCAGCCCCGAGGAGGCCGAGGGCCTGCGTAAGGAGCTGCTGCAGACCGAGCTGCTCATCCGGGGCTACCAGCAGGAGAACGAGGCGGCCACACGGACCATCAAGGCAAGGGGAGGGGGGGAGGTGGTGAGGGGAGGGGAGAGGTTGATAGGGGGGGCGCGCAAATGAGGGGGCCCTTCGTGCCCTGGGCTCGGCCTCTGTTCCCTTCACGGCCCCATCCGGCGTGCCAGCCGGCCCATCCTTCCCCCTGTTCCTCCGCAAGCTTTGCCTCCCTGGCGCAGGCGACGCGATACTCCTTGGCTGAAACACCCCCCCCCCCCCCGTCCCCTCTCCCCCAACAACACCCTCCCCCCCCAGGAGCTGGAGGCCTCCCTGGCCGCCGCCGAGGCCCGCTCCGCCGAGGACGTGCTGCGGACGGAGCGGGCGGCCATGATGCAGGTGGGGGGGGGGAGGGGGGAACTGGGAAGGGGGGAGCGGGTGGGTGCGTGGGTGCAGAGACGGGTGAGAGCTCTGCGGGTGTGCGGAGCGGTGGCCAGCGCACGGCGGGGTGTGCGCCTCACGGGGGGGCTCGGAGGGCGTGCGGGCCTCGCGCTGGCGATCAGGCTGGGGACCCGGGACCGGGTGGGGAGCGGGGCTTCATATAGACACACCAACGCCACCCCCCTCCCCTCCCCCCTTCCCCTCCCCTCCCCTGCCCCCCTCCACCCCCTCCAAACACCCCTCTTCTACCCCAGCGCGAGGACGCCGGGCGGCGCAACGCCGACACCGCCGCCAAGCTGGGCCGCGTGCTGGCGCTGGAGCGGGAGCTGCAGGGGGTGCGGGACGAGGCACAGGTGGGGGGGGGGAGGGTAGCGGGGGTTGAGAGGGTGAGCGTACGGGATTTTAGATGGGGCTACAGCCGGGCGCACCGTGCCTGACGCACGCTTCCCCCCTCCCCCCCCCTTCCTCCCCAGTCCCGCGAGAAGGAGCTCAAGGCGCAGCTGGACAAGCTGCGGGCGGAGAAGCGGGCGCTGGAGGCGAGGGCGGGGGGCGTGGACCTCCAGGTGGGGGAGGGGGGGGAGGGGGGCACTGGGGGGGGGGAAAACACCCCGGAGGGCAGCTGGTAGAGGTCCGCTGCGGTGCAGCCCGAGCCCTTTCCGCACCCTCAACCCCCTCACTCGTGAGGCCAACACCCCCAACTAGCACCTGCCCATCAGCACACCCTCTCCACAAACACACCCACCCTCTATCCCCCTCCCCCCTCCCCCCCCCCTACCTGCCCCCCCCCCCCCCCAGGCCATGGCCGATGGCGATGTGCTGGTGACCAAGCTGCGGGGGGAGATGGAGGCGCAGCGGGCGCAGCAGCAGGCGCTGATAGCGGAGATGCAGGTGGAGGGGGGGGGGGGAATGCTGTACGAGCGAGGAAATGCACTGTGAATACCTGCCCCGTACGTCTCCCCCGCGGGGTGAGGAGAAGTATGAATTACGTCTCCCATACCTCTCCCATACCTCCCCCCCGCTGGCGCGGATCAGTATGACACGTATCCCAAACCTTATACCCCATACATATCCCCCCCTGGGTGAGGTTACGGTACGTATCCCAGTTCGGGTAGCGTGGTTGGTACCATACGTAGGGGTACGGCAGTTGGGATCTGATTGGGGTGGTGTGGTTGGGCAGAGCCATGCACGCGCGAGTCCACCTGGCAGGGGGCGGGCCCATCCGACTGAGGCCGGTGCAGGCGCAAGAGCAATCACAGGGAGGCGGGCCGCGCAGAGGGCGGGGGCAAGGGCCACGGGGGTTATGGGCACAGCGTTGAACAAGGGTGGCTGCCCGAAGGCAGGAAAAGGGCTGAGCCCCGTGGTCCCCCCCAGGGGGCCCAATGACACGGGGTAATCCCGGGGGGCTTCGCCGCCCGAAGAGCCTGACGGCGGCGGCTCAGCCCAAAAACCGGTTGGAAGCCATCCCCTCTGATCCCCACCACACCACGACCACCACGACCATTACCACCTCGTTATCGTCCACGCTCTGACCCCTCCCCCACGCACCCCATACCGGTACCCTCACCGACACCACCACCACACCTCCCCACCCCACTGCAAGCTGTCCTGACGTTCACATCTGGCCAACACCCCGTCACCCCCACCCCGCCACCCCAAAACCCCCAGTGCAAGCTGTCCTGGTACGCAGATCTCACCCCGCCCCTCCCACCCCCCTTAAACCCCCACCCCCTACCGGCGGTAGTCGCCTGTGCCCAGGGAGATCTCGGCTACCCTGCCCTCCACCCCCCTCCACCCTCCTCCACACACACACCCCCCCCCCCCAGTCCAAGCTGTCCTGGTACGCCGAGAACCAGGGGCTCCTCTCCGCCAACGCGGGGCTCCTGCAGCAGCAGCGGGAGGCCATTCAGGGGCTGCAGGCGCGGCTGGCGCAGTACGAGGGTGGGGTTGGGGGGGGGCGGCGGGGGTTGGGGGGGGGGCGGCGGGGAAGAGCAAGGGGGCGGAGAGGAGGGGAGGGAGAGGACGGGAGGGAGCAGGACCCCTCGGGCAGATGAGCACGCCGACCCTTCAAGAGTACCGTATGGCACAACCGCCCTGCCCCCGCCTTTCCCCCCGCCCTGCAGGCCCCAACGCCAAGGGCCCCGCCGCCACCCGCGCCGCGACCGCACAGGCGCGGGTGCGGGAGCTGGAGGCGCAGGTGGGCGGTGGGGGGGAGGGGCTGGGGGCCACTGGAGGCGGTGGTGATGGGGGGGGGGAGGGGACGTCGGGAGAGGCCGGGGGCGCCAGGTTCCCCCCTACCTTCCATCTTCGACCCCTTCCTCCCTCCTCCCCCCCCACCGCTCAGCAACAAACACCCCCCAACCCCAACCCCTCACCAGCCCACCGCTCCCTCGGCCCTCGCCATCCATACACCCCCCTCACCGCCCTCCCTGTCTCCCCCCTCACCCCCCCCCATTTCCCATCCCCCACCAGGTGGAGCAGCTCCAGAAGGCGCTCCGCGGCCGCGCCCCGGGCAACAGTCTGGCGGCGGTGGTGGCGGCTGCGCGGCCCTCCCCCGAGGAGGCGGCGCTGGTGGGGGAGCTGCGGGAGCGGGTGGAGGCGCTGGAGGCGGAGCTGAGGGTCAAGGTGGGGGGGGGGGCTGGGCGGCGGGGGGAGCAGGTAGGGGAGGGGGCCAGACGCGGTGGTGGGGTGAGGGGCAGGGGGCAGGGGAGCGGTTCAAGCGGGCGAGGGGGGGAGAGTTGCGGTGTCGGAGACTGCAGGACGGGATAGGAGGCCCAGCGCACGGTGGCACCCCCCCCCCCCTCCCTCCCATCCATCCCCCCCCAGGATGAGGACTTTGAGCTGCAGCTGCGCTCCTACCAGCAGCGCCTGGAGGCCCTGAGGCAGCAGTACGCGGAGCGGGCGGGGCGGCTGGAGGCAGCCACCAAGGTGCGTGGTGGGGGGTGGGGGGGGTGGGGGGAGGGGCTGATGGAGGGAGTGAGGGTAGGGGCAGCGAGGGCTGCGCATTGGGCAGCACCGTTTCAGCGCCTGCCCAGCACCTCAGCCCATGTGCCGGTACGCTCTCGCCCCCTGCCATCCCTTCTGTGCACACCCGCCTGCTCCCCCCTCCCGCCTCCGCCCCCTCTCCTGCCCCCTACCCCACCCCCCCTGCCCCCCCCTTCCTACCCCCCTCCCCTCCTCAGAACCGCGGCCGCGCCAAGGAGCTGGAGCGGCAGCTGGAGGAGCAGAAGGCCATCTTCGGGCGGAGGGTGCGGGAGCTGGAAGCAAAGCTCAGGGTGGGGTGGGGGGGTGGGAGGGGGGGTTGTGGGGGCCCGGGGCGGAGGCGGAGGGAGGGATTTGGGGTCGCACGGGGGCGGGGGAGGAGAAGGAAGGTGGGGCCAGACCCAGAGGGCTGCAGCGGGTGGGGGGGGTGCGGGCGGATTGCATGACCTGGAGCTGCGGGTGGACCATTGACTATGGGGGACCGCGCGCACTCGGGGGGGGGGCTGGTGGATCGTGCAAGGGTGGTCGTGCGGGCAGGGGGGCTGGGTGATGAGGACGGCTTGCCCCGCTGCCCTGTCGTCTCACCTCTGCCCCCCCCCCCACTCCCGCAGGCGGCGCAGGAGGCGGGGGCGCACATACCGCCCACCCCCGCCCCCGCGCCCCACGCCCCGCCCCTGGGCGCCGGGTCGGGGGGCCCGCCCTCCGCTGCCCAGACCCCCACCAAGGCGGGGGCGGGGGCAGGGCAGGGGGGGCACCTGCAGCAGAACCCGGTGAGACCTTGAAGCCTCGGCGCATGTGCATGTGCTTGAGAGAGCTTCCTACTGCAGCCGGGCGACTCCTCCCTTCTCTCCACACCTCACCTCGGTTCTTCGCTGTCCTGCCCCCTCCCCCCCCCACCCCAAAGGCCCACCGGCGGGATGACCTGGTGCCCGCCGCCCAACTCAGGTGCGGCCGGCAGCCGGGGGGGGGGGCGGGGGGCCCGGGATCTGCCAACATAGCGTAGCTCCTCGGTACCATGCCAAGCTACCCCACACACATAACGACCACCACCACCACCACCACCACCCCACACACACACACCCTTCATCCCCCTCCTCCCAGGGCCCGCGAGCAGGAGGTGCGCAAGCTGCAGACGGAGCTGGAGCGGAAGTCCAAGCAGGTGGGGGGGGGGGAGGAGAGGGCTTTGCAGGACGGCAAACGGGAGCAGGTCCGAGCAGTGGGGGCCGGGATTTGTGGTGGGGCAGGGGACACGCGCCGGACGGAGGCTCATGGACGCCCCAGCACCCGCCCTCGCCTTAATGCACCCAACCCATAGCTCCTCCCACCCTCAACCCAACCCTCAACCCAACCCCCTCCACCACCCCCCACCCCACCCCACCCACCCCACCCCACCCACCCCACCCCAACCCCCAGGTCTCCGAGCTGCACCTCAAGCTGGGCGAGGCAGAGGCGCGGGTGACCAAGCTCTCGGCCGACCTGCGCCGGTCGCACGCGAGCGCGCCGCACCACGCACCGCCCAGGTGGGGGGCGGGGCCGGATTCCTTTTGCTGAGGGCTTATGTAAGCGGTAGCGGCTGAAGTCGGCTGCACACCTCGGGGGCTGCCTGCGTGCGGAGGATCCTCATCCCATCCCGTTTCGTGTTCTCGTCCCACGCACTCCACGCACTCCACGCACCCCACACGCAGGGGCCGCCACGACCACCTCCCGGTGGACGAGCGACCCGTGGGGCCCGGGGCGGGCCCGCGCGGGCCCCAACCGGACCCCTACCCCGCCGGCGGGGGCCCGCACGACGCCAGCTCAGACGGCAGCGCCCTGGGCCTGGGCGGGTCCCGGCATGGGCCCGGGTCCGCCTCGGCCGAAATGCTGGAGCGGTTGGAGGAGCGGTGCGGCAACCTGACGGTTGAGAACAGCGGCTTACGTCAGCAGGCGGTGGCGCTGGGGCGGGAGGTGGCGGCGCTGAGGGAGCAGCTGGACGAGGCGCGGGCGACCGTGGCGGCAACCATCGCAGCGTGTGAGGACGGAGGGAGGGGGGTGGAATGGACGGTTGGATTATAGGAGGCCCACGCATGCACGAGTCGATTGCGCTTACACAACTGCACCCCAGCACCCTCCTATCCCACCCTCCCCCCCGCCCCCCCGCCCCCTGCCTCAACCCCCCCCCCCCCCGCAGCCCGGTCCCCTCCCCCCCCTCCCCCCCCCGCCTCCGACCCCTCCGAGCTGGCCGCCCTCCGCCGCCAGCTGGAGGCCTCCGCCCTGGCGCTGGCGGCGGTGCAGCGCTCCGCCACTGAGGCCGTGGAGCGGGCGGCGCACGAGCGGGCGGAGCACCAGCGGGACATGCTGAGGATGCACGACGAGGTGGGGGGGGGGGAGGAGGGCGGGGTAGTATAAGATCGGGGCCTGTAGGCGGCCTTGGGCCTGGGGGGCGCATGTGGGTGGGGTCACGGGGCTGGGTGGGGTGGGGGCGCGTGAGTGGGGTCACGGGGCTGGGTGGGGTGGGCGCATGTGGGTGGGGTCACGGGGCTGGGTGGGGTGGGGGCGCGTGAGTGGGGGGTTGTGCTCGAGCGTGTTGGAAGTGCCAGAAGGCGCGGGCAAGCTTGGTGCGGGGAGGGCAGGGTCGGTTGTGGGGTGAACGTGACTTGTGTGGAGGGTTGAGGCGTGACCCGCCTCTTCCCTCGACCTCGCCCCCCCCCCCCGACCAACGGCAGGTGGCCTACCGGGAGGGGCTCAAGTGGCAGGAGCGGCTGGCCACGCTGGACCAGGCAAGGGGGGGGGGAGGGGGTGATGGAGCCGGACAGGCCATCGCACGAGACGGCAGGCCATAGGCATGTGGTCGGCATAACCTCTGGGGGTCTTGTTGCCCCCCCAGACGGGCACCCAACCCCACCCTCCCCTCCCCTCCCTTTCCCCTGCGCTCTCACCCCACCCCTCCCCTCCCCACCCGCCACCTCCTCCCTGCCGCCTTCCCCTCCTCCCCACCCCTTTACCCTCCACCCCCACCCCCCTTCCCCCACCCACCCCCACCCCCCAGGAGCTCCGCTCCGCGCAGCAGCGCTGCGAGGCCCTCGAGGCGGAGCTGGCGGTGGCGCGGTCCCGGGGCGCAGGGGGGGGCGGGGGAGGGGGGTGGTCGCCCGAGGCCTCTGCCTTCGCGGCCATGGAGCGGCGGCTGGACGAGATGGCGAGGGAAATGGTGGGGAGGGGGCATTGGGATTGGGGGTTGGGGGCGGAGTTTTGGGAGGGCCGGGAGCGAGGGGGGCCGGATGGGCAGGTCAGGGCAAGGACGGGCGCAGAAGGGTTGCGAGGGAGCCAGGCCTGGGGCATTGCCCTCCTCCCGCCGCTGCCTTCCCCGACCCCCGTACCTGCCCAACCCCATTTCACATTCTCACACACCTCGTTCCCACGCCCCCCCCCCCACCCCACCCACCCCAGGCCGTCCGCGAGTCCCGGTGGCGGGCGGTGCTGGCCGACACTCAGTCGCTGCACGGGGTGCAGGCGGACGTGGAGCGGAGGAGGTGGTGAGAACCGGGGGCGGGGGGGCTTGGTGTGTATATGTGCGGGGGGGTATTGCGTGGGTAGGTGGGGACGGGGGGGCTGGGACTCCCCCGTGTGTGTGTGTGTGCGCAGGGGGTGGGGGCGCAGGGCTCTCCCCGGGCGCTGGCCAGCAGCCGCACGGCAGCGGAGTGAGCAACGCAGCCGCAACCCAGCCCTCCACACCCGTTACCGTATCCCTTGCTGCCTGCGCCCCATCCGCCTTGCTTGCACCTCCGCCCTACCTCACCCCCAACCACGCCACGCGCCCGCAACCCCACCCCCAACCTTTCCGCGCCACGCCCGCACCCACTACCACCTCCCCCCCCTCCACCCCACCCCCAAGGGAGTCCACCCTTGCCGCCAAGGAGGCCGAGGTGTCCGCCACCCGGTCCGAGCTGCAGTCGCTACTGAGGGAGGTGGCGGCGGTGCAGGAGCTGCAGGCGCGGGCGGCGCAGCAGCAGCAGCGGGAGCGGGAGAGAGATTAGCAGGGACCGGAGCAGAGAGGGGGGAGGGTGGCGGGGGCGGGGCAGGGGCAGGCGGACGGGTGAGGGGGGGCGAGGAGGGCGAGGGGGGAGGCGTTGATGGGGGCGGGGCGTCAATGGGCGGTGATGCACTACGGGGAATGCAGGGTGGGGCGAGGGCGGGCGGGGGCGGAAGTGGTGGAATCATGAGGCCGGAATGCCTTGCAAGACGCAACAATCGAAAGGAGTCCTAACCGCTCAAAGCAACCACTCGGGGCAGGAGGCGGCGAGTCACCAGGCGGAAGGGCGTGGTCGTCCCAGGCCCCCCCAGGCCCGGACGCTAAGGGGAAGGGCGTGGTACCGCAGGCCCCCCGAGGCCCGGACACGAGCGGCCCGGCTCTAGGGTGGTTACGTTCCGGCGGTTGGCTTTTGTCATGGTCCGGCTCCAGGCAAACTTCACAATCAACGGCATCACGGCCGCTTGTTTGCAGCTACGTGACGACTGGTGCAACATATGCCGCGTATGCAGATACTTGTGGCTGAGCTCGTCGAAGAGTCAGGCAATCGAAGTTCCTGGGAGACAGGACAGGGCCGCATGCAGGTGCATTTTAGTATAAAGCATCACACACTTACAGACTTACTTGCGAGTAGCAGACCGCACTGAACAATACCACAATCAAGATGGTGCGACGCCGCGACGCGACCGGCGCGACGGTTTGGGCGAGCTTTGTCTTCGGCGCTCTCCTGTTGCGTGGAGCGCACGCACAAGTCGACTGTGAGTCCTTGAGTGTGGAGCCCTAGCTTGGGGCTACCTGGTGCTACTACTGTGGCTTGCACGCACGGTGCATCAGCCGGGCGGCCATGCCGGGCGGCAAAGCTTGCCGTGGTCCCGAACTGCCCAAAGCCCATAATCGAGAACATCAGCTGTTATCGTCAGCAGAGGACAGCGCTGATTGTTTCTTCATGCTCGGACGGCCCGCCCCCGCAGATTGTAGTCGTCCGAGCCCCTGCGGTGCAAACTCGACCTGCTTCTCCCTGTCTTTCGGATACAGCTGCCTCTGCAATGCTCGAGGTGCGTCGCGGAAACTGTCGTCCGTTCCGCCGTCGGTTGAGGTGCCTCTGACTCTCGGACTCGAGTACGTGCGCCCTACCCACCCCAGAAGGGCTCGGGACGGCGCAAAAACCGGTGTTAAGAACCTCGTGCTGTGTCTCTCCGCAGGCTACTATTATGACTATGGCAGCAAGACGTGCCGCGACGTGAACGAGTGAGCACCTCCGCTAATAAGGTAGTGGGTGCTTGCTTCGGGGTGGGTCCCCCCATGCGTGGCCCGCCGGCGGACACCCCAGCACCCCGACACCCGGCTTGGCCCCCCGGGTGGCCCCCCTGGACCCTGCACCCGCGCGTCCGCTCCGCTGCCTGCGTGCCTGAGTCCGCGCCCCTGCTCCCACCTCTCAAGCCCCACACTGATTGCTCACGTCCACTTGCGAGCTCCCTGGCCCCTGAGTCAAGACGCCTTGTATCCAGACCCTTTCTCGACCGCGTGCCCTGCCGCGTGCACCCGGCGCTGCTGCACTGCAGGTGCACCAGTGCCTACGACCCCTGGTGAGCCCGCAGACTGCTTGGGGCGTTGGGCTTGCCCGCCGCAAGTGCCGCTCGGCACCTTGCACCAGTGCTGCCGCTGTGCCCACCCCACGAACTCGCGCACCCACCCACCTTCCCCGTTGGTCCCTCACCTGCCCCCTCCTGCGCCCACCTCCCAACCTTGCCTGAGCCCAGCGGTGCGGGCGCACGGTGAGTGGGCTATGGGCCCCAACGTCGACGGGGCTGACCCATTGCTTGGCGCTGAAGCTTCAGATACCAAGGGGCCCGGCGGGCACTGTGCACACGCATGCACGCCTCCCTCACCCTCCCAATCCCCCCTCCCCCCTCCCCGCCCGTAGGTGCACCAACACCATCGGCGGCTACAAGTGCACCTGCCCCCCCGCCTTTGGGTGAGCACGACACGGCGAGGGGCGCCAAGGGCTGGGGGAGGCAGGGCAGGAGGGAGCCACAATGTCCTCGGTGCTAACACTCGAAGGACCCCCCCGGGTCACAGCGCTGCACGCTGGGGCCAAGCAACCCACGTCACGGGCTTGCCCCTGCAACTCTGCGAGCCACACAGGAGTCGGGGAGGACCGGGAGGGCGGAGCCAGGGGGCGTTCGGGCCATGTGGCATCCGCTCGCTCCATCGCCCGTGTCGCACTCAAAGCCCCGCCCGTTGCGCAGTCGACAGACAGCCAGCAGCGCTGCCGTGCGCGCCTCCGTCCTCGCCACCGGGGGTCTGGGGCCCCAGTGCAGACCCGTCCCTCTGTTTCACGTGCCCCCCCGCCTGGTTCCCCCCCCCTGACCCCTCCCCTGACCCCATCCCCCCCCAGCGCCGGGCTAGTGTACAGTGAGGACCTGCAGACCTGTGTGGACGTGGACGAGGTGGGGGGGGAGGAAGCGGGGGACGGAGGGGTCTGGGGGCGGGGCGTGCGGGTTTGACACGTGACTGGTGTGGGACCACGTGGACGTGGAGGTGGATGAGGTGGGGGGCAGGGGGAAGGTGAAGAGCAGAGGTGCGTGACGAGGGCTTGGTGGGCGGGCACCCCGCGTGCGTACGTGTCCAGTCACAGTGTGGGACGCTTGGATCTGGCACACGAGTAGCCTTCAGCGTGGAGGGGGTATCAACCTTCCCCCCGTTGTTCCCCCTCGTGTACCCCCCGCGCCCCCCCAGTGCAAGCGTGTGCCGTCCCCCTGCCCCATTGGCGCGACCTGTGAGGGCGCTAGCTGTCGGACAGGGTTGCTCGGGAGGGGAGCGCCACCGCCAGTGGGCTGTCTGTGTATGCAAGGGGGGGGGGCAAGTGTGAAATGCACCGGGGGGCCATCCGCTGACTCTGGCGCTTCATCACCCCTTGGGCCCTCGCCCTGACCACTCTTCTTTCCTATTCACCACCCCCGATGGCCTCCTCCCCCCCCTTCCCCGCTTGCAGGCAAGAACCTTATCGGGTCTTACATGTGCAGGTGCGGGACGTCTCCGGTGGATGGATGGCTGAGAGAGAGGTTTGCATAGCTTGATGCCAGCACACAGCACCTTGCAAGCGGAAGCCGTTGTGCTCCGTTGCCGCCCCAACCCCCGTCCCTGGCCTCGCTCGCTCCTGCGTGCTCTTGCTGGGATCCTGCCCCCGCCTGCTCCCGCCCTGGGCCTGACCCGCCCCAAGATGACTGGCGTCCAGCGCTACGGCCCTGTGGCCGGATCTTTGCATCCCCTTCCTGATCCTCTTCCTTGCAACTACTCCCCACTGCAGCTGCCCCCCCGGCGCAACCGTCGTGCGCAACACCTGTGGTGAGCCGCGGGGGCGCGGCGAGGGTCCCTTGCTTCCGCAGTGCACAACCTGAGATGCGCGGGTGCAGGTACCGCTGCCGGGGGGCCCGGAGGCGTGAGGCAGCGAGCCAGCCCCCGCGCGCAGGGCCCGCCGCCCCCAACCTTCCAAATCTGCACGGTACCCCTGCCACACACCATCCCCCTCCCCTTGCCCCTTCCCCCCCCCCCCCCCCCCCTCCCTCCCAGTCTACCCCCACATCAACCTGGCCCTCCGCAAGCCCGCCTGGTCCTCATCCGTCTCACGTGAGCCACCGGGGGGGGGGGGTCGGGGGTCGGGGGTCGGGCAGAGGGAGGCTCAGCGAGGGTGGCCGGGGGAAAGGGGACAGCAGCCACGCGCCGGGGAACCACGGCGCCGGGCAAGGGGCGGGACAGGCGGGGGGCTCGGCAGGGGGAGGCCACGCACTGGGGGTGCAACCCGGGAAAGGGGCGTGTGCAACCCCGCCCACTGCCCTTGACGCCGAGCGGCCGGCGGCCCCCGGGGACCACCGTGCACCTGGCCGCGGCGGCGGCGTGGCCTCAGCCTCCTCACAGCCCCTTGGACGACACTGGCTGCCGGCCGGCCTACCCAGCCCCCTCCCCCGGCCCCCTCCCTCCCCCACCCCCACCCCCACCCCCACCCCAGGCTCCTGCACCGGCGCCACCCCCACCTGCGGCAACGCCAGCCGCCTGGTGGACGACAACTTCAAGTGGGGGAGGGGAGGGGAGGGGGGGAGGGGGAGGGAAACGGGGTGAAAGATGGGGAGGACGGGGCAAGACTCACAAGAGGCGGGGCAATCCGGTCGCCCTGCTAAGGCTCTGCAAAGCATGATAGTGAAGCGTCCCCTTCCCTCAACCCCCGCCCCTTGCCCTGTCCCCCTCTCCCCCTCCTCAACCCCCTCCCCCTTCACCTTCCCCCCTCCCCCCTCCCCCCTTTCCCCCCTCCCCCACCCCCCCCAGCACCACGGGCTACTTCGCCTCTGACCTGAACGACTACTACCCCTGGGCGGCACTGGACCTGGGGGGGACGGCGGTGGTGTCGAGCCTGGCCATCTGGCAGCGCAGGGGTGAGGGCGAGAGGGGGCAGGGGGCAGGGGGCAGGGGGCAGGAGGGGGCAGGGGGCAGGGGGCAGGGGGCAGGAGGGGGCAGGGGGCAGGGGGCAGGGGGCAGGGGGCAGGGGGCAGGGGGCAGGGGGCAGGGCAGGGGGCAGGGGGCAGGGGGCAGGGGGCAGGGGGCAGGGGGCAGGGGGCAGGGGGCAGGGGGCAGGGGGCAGGGGGCAGGGGGCAGGGGGCAGGGGGCAGGGGGGCAGGGGGCAGGGGGCAGGGGGCAGGGGGCAGGGGGCAGGGGGCAGGGGGCAGGGGGCAGGGGGCAGGGGGCAGGGGGCAGGGGGCAGGGGGCAGGGGGCAGGGGGCAGGGGGCAGGGGGCAGGGGGCAGGGGGCAGGGGGCAGGGGGCAGGGGGCAGGGGCAGGGGCAGGGGGCAGGGGGCAGGGGGCAGGGGGCAGGGGGCAGGGGGCAGGGGGCAGGGGGCAGGGGGCAGGGGGCAGGGGGCAGGGGGCAGGGGGGCAGGGCAGGGGGCAGGGCAGGGGGGGGGTGGGAGGAAGGGGGAGGGGCAGGGGTTGCGGCCGGAGGTAGGGGCAGGAGGAGTAGGACCTGCGTGCGCCGTTGGGCCCAGGAGCTGTGGTAAGTAAGCTCGAGGCAGAGCAGCAGCAGCAGGAGGGGGTGCTGCCCACACACGCACGCCCGTCTACTACTAACCCCCCCAAACCCCCACCCCCGCCCCCAGACTGCTGCGCCAACCGCCTCGCCAAGGCTGAGGTGCGCCTGGGCGGGGTCCGCGTCGCCAACACCACCCTTGCCTCCAACCCCCGCGTCTGGACCCAGACCGCGACCATCCCCCTCGGGGGGATGCTGGCGGTGAACCTCACCGCCCCCGCCGTGGGCAGGTGGGTGCCCGAGATGGGAGCGCTGTGTTGCCGGGGCCGCTTTGGAAGAGCCCCCCAACGCCCCGCCTCACCTGTTCCTCGCTTTCCATTGCCACCCCGCTCCTGCCTTTCGCTCGATCGCCCGAAGAGCTCGTGCCCGCGCGCCGTCTGCCGCCCGCCCTCCCGCCCCTTTCACGGGTGCCTCCCCACCACGCCCCGCCTATACCCCCTGTCCCCCCTCTACCCCCCTCCCCCAGGTACCTGTCCCTCCAGAACTTCCACCCCGCCGACTCCCCCAACGCCACCGAGAGCGCCATCAACCTGGTGGAGCTGCAGGCATTCGGGTTCATGTGAGTCACACCTAACACATGCCCTTAGTAATGCATAGCAGGCGTACGGCTTGGTGAGAGTGCTCAAGGGGGGCGGGGAGGTCAGGGTGAAAGGCGCATGGCGGCCCGGGGCAGGGGGCAGGGGGCAGGGGGCAGGGGGCAGGGGGCAGGGGGCAGGGGGCAGGGGGCAGGGGGCAGGGGGCAGGGGGCAGGGGGCAGGGGGCAGGGGGCAGGGGCAGGGGGCAGGGGGCAGGGGGCAGGGGGCAGGGGGCAGGGGGCAGGGGGGGCAGGGGGCCAGCAGCTCGGTTGGCAGCCCTCGGGCGCACCACCCTCGCCCTCTTCGCTCCCCGGACTCCCCAATCCCTACCCCCTCCCACCCACCCACCCACCACCCACCCACCTCTTCAACGCAGCTGCCCCCCGGCACCGTCTACAACGCACAGGCCGGGTCTGCGGTGAGCGCAGCGGCAGCGCATCTGTACATCCGCTATTGGGCCGGTTTGATAGACCCTTAGGTAGACCCCCCCTTCACCCTGTACCCTCTACATATACTATACATGTTCCTGCCCAAACCCCTGCCCCTGACATCAGCAACTCTATCTCTCCTACACCCTTCCACCCCTTCCTCCCCCCGCAGCGTACCCGCCCCCCGTACCGGGGCCCATCGTCCTCCGCCGCGCCTGGGCCTCCACAGCCTGCCGCAACGCCACCTGTAACGCCACCGCCCTCATTGACGGTGGGGGTGGGGGTGGGGGTGGGGGTGGGGGTGGGGGTGGGGGTGGGGGTGGGTGGGGTGGGTGGGGGTGGGGGTGGGGGTGGGGGTGGGGGGTGGGGGGTGGGGGTGTGGGTGGGGGGTGGGGGGGGTGGGGGTGGGGGTGGGGGGTGGGGGTGGGGGTGGGTGGGGGGCCTTGGGGGTGGGGGTGGGGGGCCTTGGGGGTGGGGGACGGAGTCGATACGGGTCAGGGCTGGGGCATATGAAGCCATGCAGGCGAGCCGTCGTAGCACCCCAAGGTCGAAGCCACATGGCCGTTAGGAAGTCCTGAGCCACGGCGGCCGCGCACTTACCCTCGCACCCCTGACTCCCGCCCTCTCCCGCCCCCCCCCGCCCAGGCAAGCTTAATGGCACGGGCAGCTACTACAGCTCGGGGCCGGGCGACTACAGGGTGGGGGGGGGGGGGGGGAGGGAGGGGGGAAGGGGAGGTGAAGCCCAAGCCCCCAACATATCCCAACAACGCCCCAACCCCAACCTCCGGGCCTCTCTTCCCCCAAACTTCTACCCAACTCCGCGGTCCCAGCCCTCACCATTTCCCCTCACCACCGAGCTCCCCACGCTGCCCCCCCGCGTTCGCCCCACCCCCAGCCCTGGGCCGCGGTGGATCTGTCGGACACGTTTTTTGTCACACGGGTAGTGCTGTGGCAGCGGGCGGGTGCGTGCGGGGGGGAGGGTGAAAGGGGGTGGGAAAGGGCGCGGGGCGCACGCGGGAGTCACAGCGCGGGGTTGGAACTCCATAGGGTCCTTGCAGTCCGCCTGCCCTGCCTCATCCCCTGCTGCCTCAGGGCCCCTGTCCTTGCCCCTTCGCCTGAACCACCACCACCCCTCCCCTCCCCCCCAAACCCCTTCAACCCCCCCCCCCCCCCCACCCCAGACTGCTGCGCCAACCGCCTCCAGGACGCCGTGGTGCGCCTGGGCGGTGTGGTCCCCTCCAACACGACCGTGGACGACAACATGCCTGTGTGGATGCAGGTGGGGGCGGGACGGGGGCGGCGTGGGGGGTGGGGAAGCCGCAGGTCCGTGCGGATGCAGGTCGGGGCGGGGGGTTTAGGGGGGGGTGTTGGGGTGCAGGTCCGTGTGGATGCAGGTGGGGGTGGGGGGGGCTGGAGCTTGTTACAGTCGCGCGTGCCCGTGGCCGCGGGGGGCAAGGGGGCGTGCCCCGGGCGCAGGGGCGGTCGTGGAGGCGCAGACAGAGACTGCGGGGCATGGGAGGGCACGTAGTAGGCGGGTGGGTCGACATCGACTTGCGAGATAGAGGCGACTGAAGTCACTAACTAACCCCCCCCCCCGCCTCCCCCCCCCCCCGCAGGAAGACCCCCTGGCCCAGGGCACGGCCCAGGTCATTGACTTGAAGCCGCCCGTGGCCGGCAGGTGGGCGGACAGCTGGACATCGCCCGGGCGTGTCTTGCCGTACACACGGCAGCATCATGCCGTACAGCGCGCCGAATGACGTCCCCCTGACCCCCCCTCCACCGGTGTCCCCCCAGGTACCTGTCGATCCAGAATAACAACTACAACCTCTTTGGCCCCGACTATCCCTACCTCTTAAACCTGGCCGAGATCCAGGCGTACGGCTTCCGGTGAGCCAGATCTGATCCGGGGGATGGGCTGATCCAGATCTGGGGCGTGCATGCCGGGCGCCAGCCTCGACCAGCCGGGGGGGGGGGGAGCCGTGCAGCTACACGCTGCTACAGATGCAGCTGCTTCAAGTTGCGGGTGGGGGTGGGCGGGGCGAAGGCCGAACGGGGGTGCGAAGTCAGGGTGGGGTCAGGCGTGGGCGTGCGCGAGTTCGAGCATGGCGACTGACTGCCCGCTCCGCACTGCCGCCCGCAGCTGCGCCGCCGGCTGGGCCTTCAACGCGCTCATGGGCGTGTGCGGTGCGTGTGTGGGGGGGGGGCGATGTGCGGTGGGGGTGTGCTGTGCGTGGAGGCAGAGGGGCGGCCCTAGCTGTGCATGCATGCATGTCTGGGCTGTAGGAACTGCCGCGCCGATAAGTGAGAAACAGCCCGCTAGATAGATGGAGCGGAGCCTGCTGGGTGCAGCCCTTCCAAGCAGATAGAGTGGTGGCTTCACTGCCAACGACTGACTCATCCCTGTCCACCCCCTCCTTGCCCCACATCCAACCCACCCCACCCCCCGCAGCCCCCCTGCTCAACGTGGCCCGGGGCAAGCGCGCCTGGGCCTCCTCCGTGTCCCCCGCCTGCGCCGCCACCTGCGGGGCCAACATGGCAGTGGACGGTGCGTGCGGGGGTGCATCTGCGTGCGGTGCATTTGGGACCCCCCTCGGTCGGTGTTGCCCCTACCTGATGACACCCTATCCGGGGCCCGGCGGGCCCCCCCTCCGCGCGCGCATTCCCATCGCTCTTACAGTCCCCCCACCCCCACCCCCTCCGGCAGGCAAGCGTACGGCAAGCCGCTTCACCTCCGCCGCCACGGACGCCACCCCCTGGCTGGCCGTGGATCTGGGTGCCGTACAGACTATCGTACGGATCATGATCTGGGCGCGAGAGGACTGCTGCGCGTGAGCCAGGGCGGGGCGGGGTTTTGTCGACGTCCTCTATCTTGGATGGCGGGGACGGGGCCGTGGGGGGCCCGGTTGCGGAGGGAAGCCTTGACCCCAGCACATGGGATTCCTGCGGCCTCCGTCGTCGGTCCTTGCTCCCATCACCCCTCCGTCCTGTGCTCGCCCGCAGCACCCGGCTCCAAAACGCCGTGCTCCGCGCCGGCAACGCCAACATCACCTCCACCGCCGCCATCGGAGGCAACCCCGCCGTGTGGACGGTGCGCGGGCGGCACACGAGGAACCGGGGCAGGGCTGGCTCGCCGGCAGGGATCCGCTAGGCCGGACGACCGGCAGACGGGATGGGGGTGGCCGGGTGGGCTCTGGCGCCTTGCTGATCCCCCCTGCCTTGCTCCTGCCTGTGTACCGCGCGTATCTCCTCCCGCCCCGCAGCAATACGGCCCCGGCCCTGCGCTGGGCGCGGCGCAGACCATTGCTCTGGACCCCCCCGTGCGCGCCAGGTGCGAACCCAGCCGCTCGCTCGTCGCACAGCGTCACCCCTGCCCCCCGCCGTCTTCTTGGCCCGCCCCCCCCCCATGCACCCACCCCCCGTGCTCTTGCTTGCCTCCTTTCCCCCCTGTCCGCGCCAACACTTCCGCCCTCCTTCCTCGTCCCTTCCTCCTGACCCCCCTCCTGCGCTGGCCCCCTCCGCGCAACCCTTGTGGCCCCCCTACCGCCCCATAGGTACCTGTCGCTCCAGAACTTTGGCTCCGCCCCCATCGCTGAGAACAACACACTTACCTTGTGAGCGAGCATGGGGGCAAGCTAGCGGGGGTCGGACGTGTAAGGCGTAGGGACACGTGGGGCCCCACGCGAGGAGCACTGGACCGCCCACCGCGTATGTGCTCTAGCCTCCAGCGGCCCCCTGCGTCCCCGTCCCTGTATGTCTGCTGCCCTCGCCCGGCCCTTCCCTCCCCTGTCCATCCGAACCCAGCGCCCCCTCCGCCTCCACCCCTTCACAGTGCGGAGCTCGAGGTGTACGCCTTCTGAGCAATCATTCGGCCGCGCACATCCGTCCATGCCTTTGGACTACATTATAGCTACCGTTACCCATGATCAATCAAGTTAGGGAACTCGCTGCTGGCGGGGCGTTCGGACGGGTCCGGGTGATGACTGACGAACGCCCGCGTGTGGGTGCAGCTAGCTGCAGCGTAGCGCTGCGGACCTAAGAGCAAAGGCTCTGAAATACGTACTCCTCATCTGCTTAAGTTACTTAATTCTGCTGGCGGGTTGACCGGCTGATGTGGCCTGAAAAGGATACGTACATATGTTGCTCAGGCAGGGGTGATTTGGCGCACCACAAGGAGTGTGCGTGCGTGCAAGTGCGTATTGCTGATCCATAATTGTTAATAGATCCTGTGTATTCACGTGTGCCGTCATCGACTACTGCCCCTCCATCCAGTCGGGGGATATGCCCACCCAACTCACCTACCCGTGCCCAGGTGCGGGATACCTCCCCCCTGTGCATTCGCTCCGCGTCATCCAGACACATTTGCTTGGAATTGTAGTAGTTGTGCGTGTGGTGATTCCATCCCGGACGGGGCGAGATCCTTCTCCCCCATGCGTGCTCTCAGACCGTGGACGCTTGCTGGACGGCCTTTGCCCTCCTGTTCTCACCATGTAAGCAAGCACACGCTTCCCTGCTTGCGGCCCAGACCGACTGGGCCCCCTCCATCCGGGGTGTCTAAAGGGTGCGAGGAGTGCCGGGGTGCCAGGGATTGCGGGGATAGAAGAACATTAACGAAGCGAAGCGCTTGGTTGTGCCAGGGATTGCGGGGAGCGACCGAGGGGCTGGCGGTGGTCCACCGGGTGGCGGCACGGGAGCGAGGGGCTGGCGGCGCGCCTGACTGCGGCACGGCTGTCGCGAGCACGAGGAGACAGAGATCGGGCAGGGATCGGGAGATAAGAGCCACGCTTGCCGTTACACGCCGCAAGCGCCTGCCGTGCGCTGCTGCCAACCCAAAACCTCTGTGGAAGGGGAGCACCTGGGCTCAAGGCCGCGCGCTGGCGCCCTCTCCCTCACGTCACGACACCCCTACAGCCCTGCACCGCCTCACAACTCTCGACAACAACCCATTTCTGACGATAAGCTCTGCGCCCGGACGGGCACCCGCCACGGCCGCCCCAAGCAGCGGCCTTCCACGCCTTCTCCACCACACGACGCCCCGCCGCCCCGCCACAGCCCACCCCGCTCCACGCCGGCCCCCTCTGCGACCTGTACACCTGCGGGGCACGCGCTGGCTGCGATCCCTGCGGCGGAGCAAACCGTCCAGCCCAGAACCGCAATCGCTTCGCAGAGTCACCGGCCGCTCGAGGGCGCCCGGCCTGCGACTCGACCCCCCTGGCGGCTCAGGCCGCGCCTCAGCCGCAGCCAGTCCGGCCCCCCCTCCACCTCAACCGCCCTGCTCTCCAGGCTAGGCAGCAGTTCGGCGGCCGAGGGGCTCAGCGTGACGGCGGTGCGAGCAGCGGTCAGCCAACACCGCGCCCTCACGCCGCCGCCCCCGGCCCCGCCTTGACGGCCCCCGCCAGCAGCGCCCGCAGCTCCTCCTCCCCCAACACGCAGGCGGGGCTGGCCACCGCGCAGCCGTCGAAGGGCACGCCCTCGGCCTGCAGCATGGCCCGCTTGCGCTGCACCTTGGGGTTGTCGATGCCCTGGGGGAGGGGTTAGGGGGGGAGGGGGGGATGAGGGCGGGGGGAAGAGGGAGGGGGAAAGAGGGAGGGGGAAAGAGGGGGGTTAGGGAGGAGGGTGTGTGGAGGGCGGGGTGTGCGGGAGAGGGGGGGGGTGGACGCGGCGGAGGGAGCCACGGCTGGGCCGGGCGGAGGGAGGGTTGGGCCGGGCTGTGGGAGTGTGCAGCTGTCGCGCTAAGGCCGGCTGAGGAGCAGCGGCAGTGGAGTCGCTGGGATGCCGAGGCGAGTGACCATGGCTCCCTGTGTGGTGGTAGCGTGTGCTGGGTGCTGAGCGAACTCCCGCCCCGCTCCCGCCGGCCCCCTGGCGCCCCGGCACCCACCCAGCCGCCCGAGAAGCCGCCGATGTTGAGATCAGCCGCGACCACGCGGTGGCAGGGCACCACGGGGGCGAACGGGTTGCGCCGGAGCGCCTGCACGCGGGTGCCGATGGCACGCAGGCTGAGCCATCGCCCGTCGAGAGCTGGTAACCCCCGCGACCCGAGCCGCATGCAGCCCGCATGGAGGCATCCTCGGTTCCCTGTGCATCCCAGGCACGCGCGACACGGCCCCCAGCAAAGCAGAAACTGCGCACCTGCCCCACTGAGCGCGGCGAGGACTTGAGCACCTTGGCCATCGCGCCGTAGGTGCTCACCTTCCCCGCTGGAATGCATTTGCAGAGCTGCAGCGATGGCAGGGCGTGTGTGGGGTTCGAGCGGAACGCGTGATGCTGTGCGCGTTGATTTCCCCCGGCTGTGCAGCCTGCGCACCTGGTACATGCGCTCCTCAAAGGCCGTGGGTGGACGGCTGGGCTTCTCACAGCCCGCCGCGTCCTCGCCCCGCTTCCGCTTGGCCATGTGGCCAAGCTGCCTAGTGCTTGGCCGCACCGCCCTTCTCCTTCTCCAGGTCTGCCTTCACGCGCAGGTAGATGCTCTCGCGGTTATACCACCAAATGGAGATACCGCTAGCGGCCGCGATGCCGCAGAGCAGGCCAGTGTTGTAATAGCTGCTGAAGACGGGCATTGTACGCGAGAGCTAGAGGGTCAGTGATGGCTCTGCGACTGGGCCTGCGGTCTACCTGACCTGCAACGCGAGCACGACTTTGCCTCAGGGCCACAGTGCCGTACAGGTGCACAGACAGGTGCTGCTGGCTCTGTCACGAGGGGGATGATGGGAAACCCTGATTAGCTGGGACTGCGCAACAGCGAAAGCGAGGAGGGGAGCAGGGGGAGCAGCGAAAGCGAGGAGGGGAGCACGGGGAGCAGCGAAAGCGAGGAGGATGGAGGAGGATGAGCATCCTCCCTCCTCTTACCGAGGATGCAGGGCGGGGGGAGCCCGGAGCCGAGGAGGATGAGATCAATGCGCATGAAGTCTGCTGCAAGGCGGCACAAGAGTGTCCGGGGGGCGGGCCATGGGCGGTGGCCGTTCTGCGGGCTGTTGCGGAGAAGAAGGGGAGAAAGTACGGGTCTGCTTGACTGCACGAGGGCTTGAGAAATGGCCCCCCACGAACGCGCCCCTGGGCCTGGGACCCCCTTTGCCCTGCAAGAGCGGCGGCACAGAGGTGTCCTGAACAAGGCCAACATGAGAAGGAGGCCTGGGTCGTGTCGGTGGCAGGGCACGGACGAAGAGACAGCGAAAAAACAAGGGTGTCTGTCCTCCTCAGGACAGGGAAAAGGGCCGAGCCCCAAACCCCGCGAGGCCGGGCAGCACTGGGGCCGCGCAATCAAGCACTACGCCCCACAGCGCACGGACTGAACCCACGCCGCCATAAGTTAGGGGCCTTCGCAACCCCGCAATGCCGGACTTCGCCGGTTGGGTTGGGCGCACACATGCACCCTCCAGAAGATAGAAAGAGAAGATGTCCGTCTCCCATCCGCTACTGCCCACACGCCACCCGCTACATCTCTCCCCTCCGCCGCCGCTGCTCTTCTGGCGCTCAGCCCGGGTCCACGGCCGGCGGCCGCTCCAGCGCGGCCGGCCGGCTGAAGCCCAGCAGCTTCAGCAGGAGGAGGATGCGGATCACGTTGGCAGCGGAGACGTCGCGGCTCTGAGGGGACGTTGGAAGGGGCGCGGGTCAGTCCAGCCAAGTCCACCCAAGCAGCCCTCCGCACACCAACCCCGCCAAGCCCCAACGGACCGTCCCCAATCCACCCACCCACCCCCACCTACCCAGGTTGTGGCACGGTTAACAGAAGTAGAGTTTGAGGCTAGCAGCGGAGCAGGTAGAGTGCCTGGTGTAGACTGGGCCGATACTGGTCTGTTCGATCACAGCCAGCGCAGGGTTGATAACTTTCCACGCTCTTAATCCGCGCCAGGCGCTACGCGCCGGGGGCTCAGCCCCAAAAAGGCGAGGAGCGGAGGACAGAGCGAGGCGGGGCCACCTGCGCACAGGAGTTGCTGAAGTCGCTCTTGAAGCATCGGGAGACGTGGAAAGCGTCTGGGGGTTCGGCGTGATACGGTGCACTGGTGAGTACGCACTGACCTGCTTGCACGTGTATGAAGAGGGGAAGGAGGAGCAGTGTTGTGGGGGCTAGGGGGCCCGTGCGGGAGGTTGGGAGGGAGTGACGCCGCGTGCCGTACACAATGGCGGACAGCTGACGACTCCTGTTCAAGGCAAACATGCGAAGAGGGGAAGCAGGCGCAGGGGTGCCGAGGGGGAGGAGTGCGGGGCAGGCGGGGCTCCGACTCTCCACCGCAACGCTGCGTGCCATACACAATGGCGGACAGCTGACGACAGAGGCCTGAGACGGAGTTGCACCGCCATTGCTTATGCGCACAGAAACAAGTCATACCCGCGAGAATGCATCAACCACGTTTGGACAAGGTCGTCGGCATTGTTGACCGCGACCGGCAATGGAGCTAGCAGCTCGCGACACGGCAAGAGCCCACAACTGCACTGCAATAGACTAGAATTCTGCAGACGGAGCCGGGTCGCTGAAAGCGCGATGGCGTCGCTGTCGATTCTTGGCGAAGCCCAGCTTGGTCAGGAGCTTATAGCCGCGGCGGATGCTCGCAGCGTTCGCGCGCTCACAGGTGGACAGTTGTGATGGCCAGACCGGGCTGTGTGTCGTCGCAAATGCTTGCAGGCGACCGTCTTGCCAACTTGCCGACCGCGGGCCCCCCGGGCGCCAGCCGGCTTTCTACGCGCCACCTGACAACAGCCGCACCCGCAGGGAACTTGGATGAGCGCATCATCGCGCGCTTCAGCTGGCACCGCAGCTCGTCGGCCTGGGTAAGCCCTCGTGTTTGTCCTCGTGCTGTGAACCAGGCCCCACCCACCCAGGACCCCTCTCCGACGCCCCATCCACTCCTCGCCCTGGCCCGGCTCCATGCAGGGCTTCGCCACGCCTCCCCCCGCCGACGAGCCGTCATGCTGGGAGGCCATCCTGGGCGCCACGCGGCCCACGTACCGCCCCGCCCCCGCGGACGTGGGCCGCTTCCTCCGCGCCACGGTCCTGCCGCTGCCCGCCGGGGCAACTATGCGGGCCTCTCTGGGGGAGGCGGACCCACGGTAGGGCGAGCAGATGATCCAGCAAGACGATGCCATTCCATGCATACACTAGGCTGGGCGGGGTGCCAGATCGTGTACCTAACCCTCATTCCTCGCCCTTCACCGCACGTGCAGGGCTGTGTTGAGGGCAGTCGCTGGTCCGGTCGCTCCCGGAGCCTCCTCGGCGCCAGCCCCTGCCGACCCACATGGCCCCTCTCAAGCCCACACAAGCGGCAGCCGCTGCGCCTCGCCGCCCGGCCCCCCGCGGCGGGTGCTGGTGGAGGGGCAGTACACGGCGGTGGCGGAGGGCGGCAACCGCCTGCTGGTGCACCTCAGCCCCTCGCGCCTCCTAACGGAGGCCCAGCCCCAGGCCCAGGGGCAGGCCCAGGCCCATTTTCCACCGCAGCGCATGGGCGCAGGGATGTTCCACCCTCTGGGGCAAGGAGGGCCCGTCAGCCCGCAACGGGCCGCCAGTCCGCCCGCGACAGGGCACGGCCAGGCGGCCCCAGGCCCCCCGGGCTCGCCTGGATGGGGGTCTGCCGCCTGGCCCTACGGCCAGGCGCCTTCCGAGTGGGCGCCTGCCGGGGGGCCGCCGACGGAGGCCTCCATGTCCCTGGCCTCACAACCGCCCGCACAGCCACATGGAGGGCAGCCCGGAGGCTCGCAGCAGGCCGTCCCATCGACCAGCTTCTGGGCCGGTCTGGGGCAGGCCATGAGCCCGGTGCGGCCGCCCGCGGGCCCCGAGCCGCAGCAACCCCGCCGCGTGGGCCTGTCGCCGCCCAGCCGCAGCCCCCAGCAAGCGGCGGCGGCGGCGGCAGTGCCCGGGCTCGGGCCGCGCTCGCCGCCCGGCAGCGGGCGCTGGCAGCAGATCATGGGGCCGCTCTTCGCAGCAGGGGCGGAGCACAGCCCCTCGCCCCCTCCCGCGGCCGCCAGCCATGCCCCGGCCCAGCACCCTCAGGCGCCGCCGCCGCCTCAGGACCAGCGCCCGGGCCTCCAGGCCGGACCCCTGGGCCAGCAGGAGCAGTCGCAGGCGTGGGCGGTCGGCGCATCGGGGTGGTCGGAGGCCGCATGGGGGCTTGCCGGGCCTGGGCAGGGCCCCGGCACGTCCCGCGGGGGCGGCGGCGGAGAGGGCGAGTCTTCCCCTCTTCGGGCGGGCGCCATGCCGACACCAGCCCCCGGCCACGGCCCAGGCCGCCAGGGGCTTACTCAGGGGCTGGAGGGGGGCTTCAACTCTCAGCAAGGGCCTGGTGCCTGGGCTGGCGATGCTGAGGCCGAGGCCTTTACGGAGGCAAGGACCGGGGCCAGCCTGGGCTCCGGATGGGACGAGGCGTACGGGTACGAAACGGGCGGTGACGTGGGCGCCAGCGGCTACGGCGGCGGCGGCGGCGGCGAGGGGCGCGAGGGCGTGCTGCGGGAGGCCCTGGGGCAGCTGCTGGCCCAACACCACGACGCCGTGCAGCAGGCGAGTGCGAGGGGGGCACGTGCGGGCGGGGCGGTGGGGCGCTGGGGTGGGCCCCGACGGCTCAGCTGCTGGCTGTGATGCCAAGCAGGAGGGGGGCAAGGGCTTCGAAGGCATGAGGTGGCCATGAGGGGCCCTATACGGCTTGCTTGATACGGTGATCAATGGGCCAGGCTTTCAAGGCAGGAGGCGCGCTTCCAGTGCCACACACCTTTCACCTGACGCCTTTCCTCGCCTGCTCCCTGCCCGCCGCAGGTGGTTCTTGACCACGCAGCGGCGCAGCACGGGGGGGCGCTGGGGCCGGGGCCAGCAGCCCTACAGCCCGCTCTGGAGCCTTCCCTGGCTCCCCCTGGCCACCGCCACACGGACCCGCCACGCGCCCTCCCGCACCCCAGCAGCGCGTACCCCCTGCACGCCTCCGCCTCCGTTGGCGACCAGCGGGCATGGCAGGATATGAGCGGTTCCGCTGAGACGGCCACCGCTGGGTGGGGCTCAGCCTCGAAGGAGCAGGCCGCTGGTGCCGCCGACACGTCAGCTGCCGCCAGCTCCCAGAGGAACCGGGGCCTGGCGGAGGAGGCCGCCTTCCGCAGCAGCAGCGGCGGCGGCAGCGTCCACAGCAGCCTCTCGCTCAGCCTAGACCCGGGTGCTGCACCCGCTCGCCACCACCACGCCCACACCGGCGACCGCTCCCGACCTGCTCCTCCGCCTCCTGCTCCCGCCCCGATAGCCCCAGCCCCAGCCTCAATGGCCCCGACCCCAGTAGCTCCAGCCCCAGCGGCCCCCGCCCCATTGGCCCCAGCAGCCCCCCCAGCAGCCCCGGCCCAGGGCCTCAGCACGCAGGCGCTGCTGGCGGAGGAGCTGCAGCGCCACGCGGCCCTGCTGCGGGACCTGGACGCCCGGGGCGCGGCGGGGGCCATGCTGGCAGACGCAGCCGCCGGCGCAGCCGCCAGCCCAGGGCCCGGCAGCAGCAGCAGCGGCGGGGGTGGGGGAGCAGGACGGGGTGGGGGCCCAGGGGCTCCAGGGTCCAGCCCCCTGGCGGCAGTGCGGCAGCTGAACGAGGCGCTGGTGGCGCAGCTGGCGGAGAGCCGGCGGCTGCAGGAGCAGATGCAGCGGGCGCTGGAGGGCGCGGTGGCGCAGCTGGGGCTCACACGGGCGGAGCCCGCAGGGATCGCTGCCTCTGGGCCGCCTCCGCTGAGAGCCCAGCAGCCGGTGTCCTCGCCGCCCCGCCAGCACCACCAGCACCAGCATCAACCGGCGGTTGCTGCACGGGCCCGGCCCGCCCAGGCCTCAGTGGGCACCTCCCCTGGTCGGCCCGTCAGCCCTGGGCCGGCCTCCCGCATCCTGTCGTCGCAACGCTCGCCCCCCCGTGGCCGCTCCACGTCGGCCCCCGCCACCCGCTCCGCCGCCACCTCCCCCATGCCCTCGCCCTCCCCGGCAGCGCGGTCCGCACCCGGTGCACCCCCAGAGCGTGGCGCCACGGGCTCCTCCCCTACCCGTGCCGCTGCCCGTGCAACCGCGCCCGCAACCCACTCCGGGGACCGCACGGCCGCCGCGCCTGCCGCCGGGACCTCCAGGGGCCCGGCGCCGGCCAGCAGTACTGGGGACGGTGACGGTGCGGGGCTCACGGGGGGTGACGGCGGGGCTGCGGCCGCGGCGCTAAGGGCTCTGCTGGCGCAGCACCAGTCCCGGTGGAGGGCCAAGAAGGCCAAACTCAAGGAGCAGGCGCAGGTGAGGCCCAGGGGGCCAGGGCCAGATGAGATCTGGTCAGGAGTTTGCCACAACGGGGTACCGCGCAGGGGCAGCCGACGGCCTTGAGGCAGTGCAGCTTGTTACACCTACGGCGCACGGTGCCAACCATGCGCAGTGCGGAGGCTGGTGGGCCCAACCAGCCAGCGCCCTGTCCTCCTTGCGGCCTTACCTCCCCCCATCCTCCTTCCCTCCACCGCCCCAGGCCTGGCAGTACACGGCATGGGCCTACGCCAACGAGTGGCAGAAGGCGCGGGCGGAGCTGCAGGTGAGCCGCCGCCGCACGGCTCCTGCCTGGGTCCGCACCCTAAACCCCCCCCGTCTACCACAAAAGGAATTGTAACAGAGCTCCAGTCAAGCCTTGCACCCTTGCATCGTTGCGTCTGTACTTCATGCCCCCTCCTCTCATTGTCAGCGTGCTTCTGCTCCTTTCTCGTGGCATCGCGCAGGCACTCGCGGCTGCCGCGCCAACCGCAGCGGCAGACGCGGACCCGACGCCGGGCCCAGCCTCAGCTGCGGCTGCGCCGCCCCCGGACTTCCGGCCGCTACCGCGCCAGCAGGCCTCCCCGTCACGACCGAGCCCCGCAGGAGCCGAGGCGGCAGCCGCCAGGCCCCACAGCGCCAGGGGCCTGGCCGCAGGCATCGCGGCGGCTCTGCAGGGCCGCGGCCGAGGGGCCTCCCTGGACCCAGCCGCGCTTGCCTCTGGCAGGGGCGGGAGCGCAGCGGCGGCCACCCTGGCCGCAACCAGCCGAGTCCGCGGTGGTGCGCCCGGCATGGACCTCGCAACGCAGCTGCGGGCCTTGGCCGCTGCTGGATCTGGAGCTGGCGGCGATGGCGGTAGCGGCACAAGCCGCCGCTCCAAACCGCGCGCAACGGGGCCCGCGCACGCCGCCGTGGACGCAGCGTCTGCGGCCCGCGACACCGCCCCCCGGCCCCAGCCGCGAGACGGGGCCTCCGGAACAGGGCCCAGCGCCGCTGCGCAGCCGCCACCGGAGGCGGGCGGTGCGGCGGTGGCGCAGGCTTCGGACAGTGATGTGGACGCAACGGCAGGAGGAGCCGGGACCGGAAGGGACGGGGCCAGGGACCAGGCGCCGCGTCCACGCTCCCGCAGCTCTGAACGGGGCCCAGCGGGGCCCAAGGTGGCGGCGCACTGGCCCAGCACGCTGAGGGCTGCAGCCGCACCCGAGACCTGCCGGTGAGGGTTGCTCTCCTTGCCACCTCCCCCTTTGAGCGGACGCATCACTAGAGTCATGGCCTCACCTCCAGCCCCCAGGTCACCACCTCATCCCGGCTGACTGGCTTCGCCCGCGCTGCGCTCCCCATATCTCCGTCCCCGTCCCCTTCAGGCCCCGCAGCCCCAGCCCCAACCGGCGGCGACCGCCCTGGAAGTCCGCCGCCTGCGCCCCCGCCAGCCCCCCGGGCGCAGCGCCGCGGCTGGCGCGCCAGGAGCGTCCCTGGGCCCCCGCCCCCGGGCCCTGGCCGGGCAGTGGCGCGGGCGGCCTCCCTGCTGGCGCCTTCCCACCCGACCTCATGCCCCTCGCAGCCGCCGGCGCGATGGCGCAGGCGCAGGCAGCCCGGCCCCCGCTCGGGCCGGGCCCGGGGCAGGGCCTGGGCCCGGGCCCCACGGGCGGTGCCTACCGCGACCCACAGGGCTGGTGGTGCTACCCCGATGGCTGGCTGGGCGTCCACCCTGGCCCCCCGCACGCGCTGACGCGGCAGCCCACGCCGCCCAAGTAGCGGCCCCTGCCCTGTGCCTGCGTCACATGGGTGATGCGGGGCGGCGCGGAGGACTGCGGGGGCCGCATTGGCAAGGATCGCACGGCACAGTCGGCTGTCGGTGCGGCCAGCGGGGTGTTAGCTCAATCAACTAGGCCTTCCTGGCAATTTTACCTTTCGCTCACGCGGGCTCAGGGTAGGGGCCTGCGCGGTAGGTGCTGCGTGCACTCGTGCACACGTGCACTCGTGCACTCGTGCACACGAAGGCAGGGGGTAGAATGCATGGAGGCTTTTGTGGCGGGGCGGCAGCTGGCTGTGAGCTGCAGTGGTTATAGCCAAAAGTTGAAGGCGCGAATGTAAGGACCGCACTCGGCCGGTATCCGTCGACTCGGCGTAGCCCACGCCACTGGGAGGCCACTGACTATGGTCTGCCTGGCTGTGCCAACGGCACGCCATCGACCCACACCCAAAGGGCTGATGCATCTTATGGTGCTGACCAGCTCCATGACCTGCCGCATACAGTGCTGCTATCTTCCTGGGGCTTGGCTCTTGACTGTGACCGAAAGTACTCCGTGCGGGGGACCCGGGGGCCGTGCCTTTCGGTACATGTGCACGTAAGTTGGCTTTCACAGGCTTTCGGTTTCGGTACGGGGGTTTGGGGGGGCGTCTTGCAGCTGGCACGGTCGTGACCTGCGCTAGGGCTCGACCTGTTCCATACTGCTAGAAGGTAGAAGGCAGCTCGCATGACGCCTGATCTGGAGCGGTTCCAGCTGCCTGAAAGTTTCGAGCAGGCAGCAGAGCATCCATTCGATTGCCTTACATCGGCACGACTGGCCACACATCAACACATCAATGAGGCTGCCTGCCTCGCCTCTCCCTCAGCCACACCGAGAGCCTGCACCGAACACCCGTTCCGCCATAACAACACGTCCACACCGTAAGCTCAAACACCCCCCTGGCAGTGACCCTAGTGAACGTAGGTTACTCGCAGTGAAGCTAGAGTACAAGAGTCGCGGGATTCCTTATTCCCGTGGCCCGTGCAGTCGAGCCGTCGCGCTACGCCGCAGCATATCCTGTCTGAAGCTGATATGCTCGGGCCTGTTCTGGTTACGACTCGTCAACGATCTTCCATTGTTGATGGAGGGAAAAGCAACCACATGCTGTCTTCTCTTCAGCTGCCTCGAGCGCACACAAATAGGCAACTCAACCTCCGTGCCCTGATGTCCGAGCCTAACCTGAATGCGTCCCTCCACCAGTACGCCCGCGCTGCGCAAACGCCCGGTTTCAAAAGTTATGGCCCAAACGGCCAAGGCGCGCGTGCGCGGGTGGGCGCATTCCTATACCCTTCCCCTGGTTTACCTTAACCCTCCTTGTCCGCGGCACCATCACAGACACCAACATAACGGAAGGGCCACACAAGAACAGGCCGGCACAGCCGACCTCGCAACGCGCGGATGCAACTGAAAGCCGCCTCATCCCTAAACGCTTCGCCCAACGCGGGCCCCCATAATGCCGCGTCGTCGTTATCCATATGCACAGAGCGGCAGCCCTAATCGCTAGCCCCTGCAAACAGACAAGGCAACGGCCCCGCCCCACCCCGCCCCCTCACTGCCCGTTGCTGAGCAGCTCCGCCAGCGGGCGGTGGTTGGGGCGGTGCATGCACTCCGCATCGTCCCAATTCCGAATGGTGCACTCGTGCTGAGCGTCCTCAAGTCCGGGCGTCGGCCCCGCCCCCGGGAGCGGGCCGCGCTGCTGCATGCCCAGCGGCCCCCGCTGCGGCGCTTGCCCCGGCTGCGGCGATTGCGAGCGGCTCTGCGGCGCGTACGCCTGCTGCGGCGGGAGGGGCGGCGGCGGCGGGTGCGGGTGCGGATGCCCCGGGTGGGGCTGGCGCTGGAGGTGCTGGGGCCGGGCCTGGTAGGCGTACTGCGCGCCGTTGGCCAGGCGGGGCCCGCCGGGCGGGTAGTGGTGCATGGGCTGCGGCTGCGCGTCCATGTCAGACTCCGAGTCGAAGTCCAGGTCGGGGGTGGAGAAGTCCGAGGCCGCGTGCGGCAGCGGGCAGCTGGGCCCCAGCGGCGCCGGCCCCGCCTGCGCCATCGGGCCCCGCATGCCCTGCCCCGGGGTGGGCGGGTGCGGGTGGGGCTGGGCGTGGGGGTGCGAGTGGGTCCACTCGTACGCGTACGGCGCCGGCGGGGGGGACATGGGCGCGGGGCCACGGCCCGGGCTGGGCGGGGGATGCAGCGGGCCAGCGGAGCGCATGGGCTGGGCGTGAGGGTGGGCGGCCATGTAGGCCGGGCCGTGGGGCTGCTGGAAGCCCCCTGCCGGGTGGTAGGCCTGCTGCGGGTGCGGGTGCGGCGGCGGCACGTGCGGCGCTTGCCCGTGCCCGTTCACGGGCTGCTGCCGGTGCCGCGCAAACCAGCGCATCGCCGAGGACAGCATGTCGTAGCCCTCCGCGAGGAATGAGCGCACCACCCCCGAGGTGACGGGCAGCACCAGGAACGCCACAGGCACCTGCAGAGGGAATGTGAACAGTTTGATGGTGCTGCTAGGCTGAGGAGCAAAGACGCGGCGGTGAAGCACGGTGGACTCTCGGCGGATGTCGAAACACGCCACGTCCACAGGACGATCGTGTGCACCACACCAACCCGCCGAGCCCCGGCACTCCCCAGCCGCAGCCAGCATGATAACGAGGGCATGCGACCTCCAGTGAGACTGCCCTGCTGGCCGACTCCCGCCCGGCCGACTGCTCCTAAGTAGCCGCGTGCGCGAAGCCGGATGCACCTAAGCCCGTCCTCACCAGTAGCGTCACCGGGTGGTCAACCACCCACGGCAGCGTTAGAAGCAGCACCGACAGGAGCAGGAACAGAATGAGCTGCGGCGGCAGGGGGAATGCAGGGGAGCGAAAAGGAAGTGAGAATTCACCAGGCGGAAACGTGCCCCCGCCCCCGCGACAGATTATTGGCAGTCCAAACGCCAGAACAGTGTGTATCGCATCAAGCTAGAATGACAATCGCAAGTGCCGGGGACGCCCCCGTGGCAAAACGGAAGAGTGCCCAGCCCCCGCGCTGTAGAGGCAGCTGGGGCCGGCTGGGGCCGCACGCTGCAGATGTAGGGGGAATGTCGCTCCTTTGCGGCCGAGCGCAGCCCAGGTAGCTCACCTGCGTGGAGGAATGCCTCGACTCCTCGTCGTCTTCACGGCGAGGCTCGGTGGAACCTTGCCGCATGCTGTAAAACGATGCAGGAGTTGACACATGGCGCTCCGGGGCTGGCCCTGGCTGCTGCTGGGGGCTCGCAAGTGGTCGCGGCCGTGTCGCCCAGAATGGCCTCGAGTTCGCCGGGCTTGCTGGCGGCTGGACAGGGGCGGTCCGATACCGAAGCGCCGGTGTCGGTCGCAAGACTCCGCCGTGTGGGAGCGAGCTGGAAGCCTCCGCAGGGCCGACCCGCGGCCGCGCTGGAGACGAGAGATGCGGTTGCGCGTTATACATTGCGCTCGCCTTTAGTGTTTACTAGACGCTTGGAGCGATAGACTCTCCTGGATTAACAGGGAGTCCTCTTGACGCCAGGCTCGCTGAACTAGGGGAGCGGGAGCGGGCTTGCGCCCCAAGCCCATCACTTGGTGGCGTGCCAGTGCGCGCGTGGTGGCGGGAGTGAGCACGAGTGAGCAAGTAGCTGTGTGTCCGCAAGGTCCGAGTTCTATGGCGACAGTAGGTGGATTTGCAGGCTTTACCACACAGCGCGTGCGAGGATGCAATCTCGGGCCTAGAGCGCGTCGCCGGGCCCCCGCAAGGCCTTTTTGAGATCGGCACCTTTTGCTTAAAAGCGGGAGGCATGGCTGCGGCTTGGTGGCTGCCACGAGCGGGCCCCGACACACACGGCCCACGCCGGCACGCCCCCACGTCGCCCCCCGCGTCGCCAGTGCCCTCCCTCGCGCGCAAGCTCCCCCTCGCCATCCCACCCTTCCACGCGCCCTTCTTTCCTCCTCCCCCTCCTCAGCTGCCGCTTGGGAGCGAGCCTGCACTAAAGCCAGGAACGTTGCAAACATCGCGATCCAAGTCCGGATCCGCGACGAGCTCGCCGCGTGTGCAGTGCGCCAGTGCGCACCGCTGTGGGCCGCCCCTGCCCCACCAATGAACTGACCATATGCGGTTATGCATGTATCACGCAATTGTGACAAGTCTTTGAAACTATTTACCGAGCGACAGCTCGGCTCTTTCCGCGTGACGCGCTGCTCGTGGACACCTCACGAGCATTCTACTCGAAGGACCGTTTAAGCTAAGGTCACAAAGACACAGGCATAGGCCTGGGAATCGCCTTGAGTTCAGGGCGCTGACTCGCAACTCGCCAAGCGCACAGCGCAGCAGCGGTCCTCGGTGATGACGGACATACGACCACGACATTTAAGCTTTGAGGACCTATCTGGCAGCCTGAAGCCGGGCGCCTTCTCGAGCTCGGATGTCCAACGAGCGGGGCATGCGGCCGCGGACCAGGCAAAGGGCATTAGCGGCCAGAATGCTCCATCCATGACGGCGCTGTCTGATCAGCTCAAATCCATCGCCAGGTATATGGCGAGCGCGTCTGGGAACATGCCCCTTCCGAATTGTGAGGCCTCACCACGCATCGGGCAGGTTCCCTCCGCCAGGCTCGCGCCCTCACGCTGTCGTCCAGGCCTCCGCGCGTAACCCCACCCCACCCACCCGCATCCCAGCGCCGTACAGGACGCGCACGGCGCCTTGGAGCAGCGCCTGGACGCGCACCGCAAGGCCGCTCTTGACCAGCTGGAGGACACGGGCGGGCGGCAGGCGCTCGAGAGCCACCTCAAGGCCCAGAAGGCCAACTGGAAGTTCGTGGGACAGAAGGAGGCCTTCCTGGAACGTGAGAGCAGGAGGAGAGGGCTTTGTGCCTGAGCCACCTGACCACACACCGCGGCGAAAGACTGGGCAGCATGGCGGGGCCGTCCTGCGCACAGCGGCTTGACACCCTCCCCTGCCAACTGACAGATACGCATGCTCCAGCCGTCTACGCCCAACCTCCACCTCTCCCTCCATCCCTCCTCTTGCCCCCTCCCACCCCAGGCCTCAAGCAGCTGGGCGACGTGCAGGAGCTGCTGTGCCACGACTTCTCCTCCGACATTGCCATTGCAGACAAGGCCGTGGCCACGCTCAAGGAGGAGATCAAGGAGCGCCAGGCGGCCATCAGCAAGGTGGGCCCGGGCGGGCCTCGGCGTGGGCCTCGGCATGGGCCCGGGCGGGCCTTGGCGTGGGTCCAAGCAGGCCTCGGTGTGGCCGTGTGGCCGCTGGGATCCCGGGACCCTTACGCCGGGGTACCTGCGAGCACAAGGGCGGGGTGTGGAGAGGCGGCGCACGGGCGGTGCGGGCGCATGCAAGGCGGGAGGGGTCCAGGTGCCAGTGTGTCCGTGCCGTCGGGTGGATTTACAGCACCTGCTGCTCGCACCTCCTACCCGCCCACCCCCCCAGGCGGAGCAGCAGCTGGCGGGCACCATCCAGCAGGTGGGGCACACCCGTGGCGGTGCAGGGAAGGGGGGCTCCAGCAGGGAGGGGGACTCGGCAGGGCCAGTGCAGGCTTGCATCTAAGCAGCGGCCGAGGAGGGGGAGGAGGGAAGAAGGGCGGGATGGCCAAGAGCGTGAAGGGCGGGCCAGGGGGCTCCCGACGGGGGAGGGGGGGGCGCGGCGGGGCGTGCCGGCGCGGGCCAGGAGAGCCTATCGCTCCAAGCGCCTAGTAACCTATTGTCCCGTCCGCACCCTTCCCCCCCCCCCCCTCCCCTTGCCCTGCCCCCAGGTGGTCCGCCTCCACGACTCGGCCCAGACAGCCGCCACGCACCTGGCCCTGCAGCTGCCCCGCATCGCCGCGGAGCTGCACGAGTACGGCGCGGGCCGGGAGGAGCCGCGCAGCGCGCAGGCGGACGCAGCGGCCGAGGTGCGTGGGTGGGGGCTTCAGGGGGGGTTGAGGGCGCGCAGCGGGACTGTGGCAGGCGAACGCACAGGCCGGCGCTGGGCCGCGGGAAAGCTGAAAGAGAAGAAAGGAGGAGGGGAGACACTTGCACGGGCGCTTCTTTGCAACCGAGCGTATCCAGGCGTAAGAGTCCCAAGCGCTCTCCCCCGTCCACATCCCGCCCCCGGCCCTCTCCCAGGCCGAGCTGCTCCGGCTGCTGGCCGAGGAGCAGTCCCGCGCAGCCCAGCTGGAGGAGCAGGCGGCGCGGGAGGCGGCCGGCTGGGGCTCGGCGGCGGCGGAGCTGGGGGCGCTGGCGGCGGCGGTGGCGGGGCTGCGGGCGGACGTGGCGGCGGCCGAGGAGGAGTGCAGCCAGGCGGCGAGGCAGCAGGGCGCCAAGTACAGCGACCAGCTGAACTGGTGGGGGCGGGGCGGCGTGCGGGGGAGGCTGAGCAGGGGAGGGAACACACGGCAGGGCGCGTGGTGAGCGCGTAGCCAGCCGCGGGAACGCGTGCGCATATGCGGGAAAAGGGTGGGGGCAGGCTGGGTAATGACGCCAAGCCCGCACGCGGGCGTGTGCCGGCATCTTTGCCAGACCCTCACGCCACGATTCCGCCCGACCCACATCCGCCGCCCCACCCTCCCCTCCCCCCCCCACCCCACCCCGCAGGAGCGAGACGCTCTCCTCCGCCGTGTCCCGGCTCACGGGTGTGGAGCTGGCTGGCCAGGAGGGCGCCCTCCTGCACCTCACCCTCACACAGACCATCCCGCGCGCCATGCCCGGACGTGAGGTCTACCCCACCCCCGCCTCCGGCTCCACCTCCGCTGCCCTTTCACAGCCCGGCCCCGCCTCGCTCGACCCCTCCGCCTCCGCCGCCGAGGCCGGCGGCGTGGGCGCGGTGGCTGCGGAGCACGTGCTGACGCTGGAGATGGAGGGACGCGACACCGCCATGCTCCGGGGCGCCTCCCTCAACCCGCCCGCGGTGGACATCAGCGAGGACGTACGGGCGGCGCGGGCGGCGCAGGAGGCGGCGGCGCGCGGCGCGCCCGGGTCAGGCGGCGGCGGCGGCGGCGGCGGCGTGGTGGCCCTGGCGGACCTGGTGTGGGACGTCAAGGCCCGCATCCGGCAGCACTGCAGGCGGCAGCTGCAGCTGGAGGGTGGGTTGCGGGGCACTGGCGGCGGGGGTGGGTTGCTTGGTTCGTTGGCCCAGGGTGGCGGCGATTGGCGCCGATGGGGCTCGCACGTGGCAACGGCCAAACACGGTGGAGCAGCGACAGGGGCAATGCGGACCGTGCCATCCCCGCCTTACCGCTTGCCATCACCCACACACCTCCCCGCCACCCCCTCCTGACGTCCCCCTCCCCAGATGCGCACGAGCTGTACCCGCTGCAGCCCACGCACGTGTCCCCGGCGCTGCTGCGCTGCGTGCTGCCCAACCAGGTGGGGGGTGGGGGGCGGGGGCCATGTCCCAGGGGCCTGCCAGGTCATGGGAGGGGGGCGGGGGCTTCTGGGGTAGAAGTACTCCGCTGGGCAACAGCCGGAAGGCGGGGGGGGGCTCATGGAGGAGCACCGCTGCTCGAACAAGCGTTGTTGAGCTCGTGAGCGGGGTGCAGCGAGGCGCCTCTGCAGCCTGCACCCGTGTGATGAGCGCCGCCTCTGTCCCCTGCGCGTGCCTGCCCGTGCCCCTCGTGCCTTGGCGGCCAGGTGGAGGCCGAGGTGGAGGTGCCGCTGGCCTGGCCCGAGGAGCCGGGCACCCGGCTGCGGCTGGTGGGGCTGCAGGCGCCGCGGGCCTCGCAGGTGCGCGGGTGTACGCGTGTTCTGATAGGGATTGGGCGCTGCTGGAGGGGCCGATTCCACCCCGCGAGCGTCCAGCAGCAGTCCTCTCGAGCCTGCCCCGGGGGACCAATGGGAGGGGGGACTTGCTCCACGCCATGTCACCATGTTTGCCCCCTGCACTCGCATAGTACACAGCTGCTTCGCGTCTGCAACGCAGCTCCTGGCCTCGTGGTTCGTCCTCAAGCTGCTCCCTGCACTCGCCCTCCCGCAGGCGCTGGGCCCCCTGCTGAGCCGCCTGCAGCGGGAGCTGGACGAGGCGTGCGGGGAGGGAGCGACGGCGGGGCCGGGCCCGGCGGTCGTGCCGCTGGGCGCTGCGGCCGAGGGGCGCCGGCGGCGGCTGCGGGGCTGCGGTCTGCGGGAGCTGCTCGACTGGGTGTACGGCAGCCTGGTGGCGGATCAGGGCGCGGGCGCCAGGGAGTGAGCGGGCACTGGTGCCGGCTGCGGGAAGCGGTGGAGAGTGTGAGGAGGCCAAGGGCGGCTTGTGACGGGTGGGCATTACCGCGATGGCCGGGGGGTGGCATTTGTGGTCGTGCGGGAGACGTGCATTGGCATAGAGGGTGGCTGCAGCGGGCTGCAGGGGCGTACGTGTGGTGGTGGGGTGGCCTCGTATTGGATGGCTGACTAAACGCTTGATGTGCGCAAGATGCAAAGGGTCCCGAGGGCACACGGGATAGGTGGACCCAGCGGCTTGGCTACCTGCCGGCAGAGCTGCGATCAGTCTGCCGTGGCTCCCAGCTGTCGTGGTACGGCAGTGGCGTATGGTAGACGCGGATGACGGTGTTACTGGTGCCAGCGCGTGTGAGCTGTACGTCAAGTTGTCGGACGGGCGGGAAGGGAGGCGCCAAGTCGATTTACAAAGCCTGCCTTCAAGTCAGCCACGGCCACGCCTGGTTCCTGGCTTATAGCCCTTCCTCACAGCGCCCAGTACTTGTATGTTATATATGCACAGTGCTTCCATTTGCTTAACACGTCGACCGCTTCAACGCCAGCACACAGTCCTCGCCCAGCCTTAGGCACTCGTCCCCCTGACCAACATGCCCTGCTGTTGCCCACGCACCACACTTGCTGCCGCGCTCACACCGCGGCCACCGCCCGCGCACCCCCTGCAGTGCTACTTGGCCCGCTGCCTAGCAGGCCGTGACGACCTCGCGCTGGAGGCTCGCCACCGTCGGTAGCGCCCCCTCCTGTGCCGCCCTGCCCTGCACGGTGCTGCCGCTTGCGTCGGTGCCGCCAAGCCTGGCGGCCGACTCCCCCACCTTCCGGCCCACGGCCTGCGACCGCTGCCGCCGCATCGACGGCCGGGGAGCCTCATGGCCCTGGCCCTGCGGACCCGCGGCGTCGCCCTGCTCCTGCCGGGCAGCCGCCTCCGCCGCCTCAGGTGACGTGGCCGGGGCCGACGACGGCGCCACAGCCGCCTCGCCCTCGGCCCTCAGCTCCCTGCGTCGGTAAGCAGGTGGGGCAGGGGTCCGGAGGGGTGAGGACAAGACAAGGCGGAGCCGCGGAGGACTAGACGACGGGGCCTGCTGCCGTGCTGCGCGTGCCACGTGTCTACGGCACCGGATCCTGCCTGCAGGACACGAGCTGCGCTGCATTCGCCGTTGCCGTCGGATTAGTCACGCACCTCATCGTGCTCCAGTCCTCGTGGGCGTCCTTCCACCACTCATTCGGCACCGCCTGCAGGCTGCCCTTGCAGTTGTGGCACGTGGGCTCCGCACCCGTCGCCCGCGCGCTGCGCCGCACGCACGACACGCAGTAGCAGACCGCGAGCTTGGGGTCCGCGAAGCCGGTGCGCTGGTGCTCCCGCCAGCAGGCCTTGCACGTGAAGAGGGTGTCGTCGAACACGAGTGTGCTGCACGCACCGTCGCAGCCGTACGGCGAACACCGGTCGGTGGCCGCGACGGCCAGCAGCTCTGTCCCGGAGAGGACGCCGCTGTTGTCCAGATCAAAGCACTGAAACAGCGTGGAGGCCCTGCGCACGCCAAGACAGAGGAGAGCAGGGAATTACTTCCCGTGAAGCAAGGTCTCCCCGAGGTGCCGCTATCCACGGTGCAAAGCCAACACGGGTCAAGGCGGCGTGCAGCTATCCGGGAAGGTCTGGCCCCCCAGCCACGCACGGATGTGCCGTCACATCCACACAGGCCGGTCCCCCTCCCACGCCCGCCCGTCGCTCACTGCTTCTCTCCGATGCGGCTGCACGCCCCCTCCTCGCCGGTGAAGCCCCGCACCACGTCCTCCCTGCTCAGCTCCACCCCCTCAATGTTGAGCCCCGCCTCGTCCACCGCCTCCTCCGCCAGCGCCAGGAGGGCCTTGCGGGCGTCCATGACGCGCACCCGCCTGGAGTGTGTGTGGGGGGGGGGGGGCAGGCAAGGGGACAGTAAGGATTAAGAGTATGGTCTGGGGTCGCAAACGAGAGAGACAATGAAAATGAAGCGAGCTCAGGTGAGCGTCAGTGTGAGGCAGGATTTGGGACAGGGGATGGACTGGCGGGGCCGGGCTGGGACTAGTGGGGAGAGGCTGATTGGTGGAGGAATGGATCGCGTGCACTGCTTGCTGAGGGCCGCGGTCCCTCCGCCCAGTCGTTCTGGCGGGGGCAGGCTATGCGCCGCCCCTTGTCGCCCCCCCTCACCTGTAGTCCTCCTCCGAAAGGATCTCCTGCATGGCGGGCCTGGGAGGAGGGGGAGGGGGACACGGGGGAGCAGCGCATGAGAGCCTCAGGGGGAAGGGGGAGGGGGGCAGCTACCAGTCCCACCAACCGCCCTCGCGTCCCGCCCCGCCCCGCCCCGCCCCGCCCCGCCCCGCCCCGCCCCAGGGAAGCCTGTGCGATCAGACCCATGTCAGTGCGCGCCCCACCAGTCCCGCAGCGGCAGCCACCAGGTGTTATCCACGGCCTCCAGCGCCCGATCGCAGTTGGGGCAGCACCCGCCGCGGCTGCCGCAGCCCCCGGCCGCGGCCGGGTCGCAGCAGGAGGTGCAGAAGGCCACCGCCCGGCCCGCCTCCTCCAGGTCCCCATCCACCAGGCCCTGCCGCCAGCAGCGCCGGCAGCCCATCAGCTGCGGCCCCAGCGTGAGCGCCTCGCAGCGGTCGCAGGCGAAGGGGCAGCCCTCCACCAGGGTGGCCAGCACGGCCAGCTCGTCGACGCTCAGCGCGCCGCTGCCGTCCGCGTCCAGCAGGCTGAACAGCTGGCGGTACGAGTCCAGCCTACCGTAGTAGGCGGTGACAGGCAGGGGGTTTGGGAGGTTGAGGGGTACAGTTGCATGTACGAGTGGGCATGGCGTGGGGCGGGAGTGGCGGGGCCGCGGGGAGGACTCCGCACCGCACACGAGTTGCAAGGAAGATCAATTGGTCTAGGGCAACCCGCAGCAGGTGCTCACTCGGCCTTGGAGCCATCAAACGCGGTCGCCCACTCCTCGAAAGTCAGGGTGCCGTCGCCGTTGGCGTCCATGTCGGCCATCATCTCACGGGCATCCTCCAAGTGATGCGCGGCCACCCCACCGATGATGTCGCGAATGTGCTGCGCCAGAGCGTCACGAACCCCCTGTGTGCTGGACTGACTGCGGGGTTGGGTCGCGGGAGGGGTGGGGATCAGTGGGGGGGTGACAAGTTGTTTTAGGAGGCACCTGAAGCTGCCTGAAGGTCGGCTGCCCGCTATGGATTCTCTTCAGCCAGTATGTATCCTCTCGCTCACTTGTCGGTTGCCATTGCAGCAGTCGCAGTCGTTCCGCGGGAGCTGGGCCGGGGCTGGGCCTGCGTCGGGAGCCAGGGGAAACGAGGGTGAGACAAAGGAGGAGCTTCCAAAGCTTCAAGCTGGTCCCAAGCTGCTTGAAGCTTTCCACCAAGTCGCTCCGCATCGCTCTCAGCCGGCCAAATTGCTCTCAGCCGGCCAAAGGAAGCAGCGCGCTGTCCTCCCGCGATGCCCACGCGTCGCCCAAACACACCTTCGCGACTGGCAATCTGGGTAGCTGCGGTGCTCAAAGCGTTTCCCAGCAAAGCGAGACTACTGTTGCGTTGCCGGAAGTGGAGGTGAGAGCTGGGTGATGACAGCGTCTGTATGTGGATATAACAATTGCTTGGTGGTGCCCTTCCTTCTATAGAGCACGCTGTTCCTCAGCAATGAGGCGGCCCAGTGGACGCGGAAGGCTGCGGTCATCGTCTCATCGCTGACCCGTTGAGGCCCGATCCTGCCCGATGCGGGCCTGGGCGGGCCTAGGGTAGGTCGCCGACGGGCGGGCCACCCAGCGAGCAAAGCGCCAGGTAGAGGAAGCCAGGGAATCACAGCACCTAAAGGGAGCGCATGGGCTAGTGCTAGGAGTGCCACGTGCCCGAGCGTAAGCGGCTGCGCCGGGCTGCCGGGTGGGGCAGGCACCCCTGGGGTGGGGCCAGTCACCGCGGCACTACGCCCCGTTGTCTATAATAACCCCTGGGGTGGGGCCTCGGCACTCTGTGCTGCTGTGCATTGAGCTCCGAGCAGGGGCGGACACAACATGGTGAGAGAAACGCAGGGAGGACGGGCCGGCGCCCGCCCGGTGGCGGTGCGCGGAGGAGTCCCTTGCTGCTACGGAGGGGTCGGGCGCTCTGGGCGGCGGCAGAGGCCTGGGAACTCCGCAGAAAGCAGTCCTTGGTTGGGGCCCTCATGGGCTTGCCCCCCAGCACCGCAGGCGTCGTCACTGTCCGCAGGGCCCCCCCCTACTTGCCCCCGAGAAAGCATCCCGCCGCCCCCCCCCTAACCGCTGCCCTAGCTCCAGGTGGCAGCCCGCTGTCCTGCTCTGGGCGGTCACATCTGCGCGTTCAGCCGCGTGCATAACCCTTGTGCGCACCAGGAGGCACGTGTCCAAGGCGTCCAGCACGACGTCCCGGGTGCAGCGGGACTCCGGTAGCACCAGCACCAGGAGGCACGTGTCCAATGGAGGATTCCGGTATCAAGCACGTCACATGCCCTTACACAAGGCCTGTGTTTTGATACCCTGCCCATGCACCCCCCCGGGCCTGCGGGACGCTACGGGCCGCTTCGCGCCCGGACTCCAGCCCGCTTTCCTCCTGTTATGTATGGCCCCACCCACACGACAATCTCCCTTGCTCAGCCAGAACCTCCGGTACTGCTGAAATGCCTCCAGACGTCCACACGTCTGCCGTCGCAGGGGCGTCTAGTACACCCTGCCGTACGGGCACCTGAAGCCCCTATTAGTACACACCCTGAATGGGCCAGGTGATGCGGTGCAGGCCCGCAAAGCCGCAGCCGGCAACGGTCTCGTTGCGGGCGCAGACCTTCTTGTTCTCCTCGGCCTGCACGGGGCCGGGTGTACGGCACGAAGGTCCAGCTCAGACTCGGATGCTTCTGGGCCTAACCGTCTCGGACACGTGGCATCATCGCCGGTGGCCCCGGCCCGCACCCCCGCCCCATGGTGCAGACAGCAGCAGCCTTCTGCTGGATCCAAAATTGCAGGGGATGGCTCGCACGCACGCACCTTGGCGGGATCGTACGTTCCAATGCCGTACAGGGTCATGCCGTTGTAGTCATCAGTCTGCAAAGGGCAATAGCGCGCGAAGCGGCGGGGCGGCGCTTGTGAAGCATTGCCACAGAAACAATCTCGCTTCCTCAATTCGCCTCCTATCTAGGAGAGAACAACCCCCCGGGGGCCCCCCATGGGCCATTCGCACCATGACACAGGTCGCCGACAGGTACGGCGCAGTGGCGATCGAGTCATAGATCATGGGGCCTGGTGGAGAGGGGGGTTTAGAGCGGGAGCGCACGGTGCACTGGTGAGGACGGGCAGGGGGAGCAACGCGCGGGGAGTGGGGCACCCAACGCCAGTTGCCGAAACCAGGCCTTCCAATCGGCAACACTGCTCGTTGACGTGCAGGAGAGATGCAGGACACAAGCGCGCACGGGCAAGTGCGTGCACACAGCACACAGCGTGTCTCACCTGTCTGGACAAGGGTTCCGGAGAAGAGCTGCAAAAGGAGGAGGGGATTCGGTGGAAGGCGTCAGGCACACATAGGGGTGGGGGCGGTGGGGCAAATGGTCCAGACCCCGGGGCGGCACTAGGTGAGCTCGCACCACCTCAAGGCTAGGAACTTATGTGCAGAACAGTCTTCGATTGGGTACGCACGCGACGGGCGCGGGGTTCGGGTTATCGGGTACTGCATGCAGGGGCCAGGGGGCGACCCCCGCAGCTCCCCCCCCCACACCCACACACACCTGGTTGGTGCCGGGCAGGGCGTTCCAGATGCGGGGCCCGTTCTTCTTCTCGTCCTCGGTGATGGGCTGGTCAGGCGAGGCCTCCAGAGTGATCCAGTTAATCGACCACATCTGTTTGGGGCGTGCAGCGAGGGACAGCCATGTGGGAAGGGAACTACGAGCGGGGAGGTCTGACGCGAGCCGTCATGCCTTCCCAGTGAAGGGGCAGGCGGACCCCGGTGTAACAGTGACGCCTAGTTGGATGGAGGAAGCAAGCTCTTTGCCTCAGACCCGCTGCACGCTTGCCCTCACACCGCAGCCCTGCCCCTCCGACACCGCCGCAAGGACGAGTGCCTTGGCATAACCGCCCACAGCGCGGGGGGGGCGGGGTGCTCCGGAGCGGCGAGCGGCACCCCTGCCTGGGGAGCGGAGTGGCTCGGAACCCGAGGCCTACCTTCGGGTGCGGCGTCGGCGAGATAACCACAAAGGTGCGCGTGTCCTTCAGAAGGACTGGGCTGAGGCCCAGCTCGACCTGCGAGCGTGCGGCGAAAGGCAGTAACGGGTTGGCCATGCCCGGCGCGCGCATGAACTTACCAAACAGGAATATAAAAGGTGTGAGATCAAGCCTTGACTTACCGCGGTTGGGATAGCGGGCTCTGCACACGAGCAGAGAAGGGACTCCAGGTCAGGGCGCCCGAGCGGCGTTCCGGCATGGCTGCATGTCCGGCGTTTCTCCCGACCTACCCGACGCACCCGCACCGGTACCAGCCGCCCGACTCACCAATCTTGCCCCAGATACCAGCAACGCTCGGCTTGCTCGGCTTCTTCGGAGGTGGCGCCTTCGCGGCGTGGACCGAAACGAGTGCAAGCGCAGAGATGAGGGCCACGAGGGCCACACGGCGGGAGATCATGGCTGCAGTGCGTGTTGTGTCAACGCACAGCCGACTGTGGCGAGGCGACGGCCCTAGAGTGTTTAAGTAAGTTAGGATCGCAGAGTACTGCAAATCCAGACAGCGATGAAATGTGTGAGGTATGTGAGGACCAGGAAGTCCGGCAATATTCAGGCCGATAGCTCAACACCTACAGTGTCTGCGGTGCGGTGGGTCGCGTCGTCACTCCGTCGAGTGACCGCCTGCGGGCCGACTGTGCTCGAGGCGCTCGCGGCAGGCCAAGAACGTGCGCCCAAAAACCAATGTCTCGATAAGCACGTCACCAACATATTAGGCCATTGCACGCAGTGTGAGCCGCTTCGACTACGTGCAGTTGGCCAACTGCTCAGTGCCGACGAGTGCCCGCGTGCGAGCAGTCCGTCTTACTGCTCGCTCCTTGCTTGTGCGCAGGTCCCTACTCATCACCCACGTACGGTACTCACCACCAGCTGTGCGTCCTGACTTTGTGTGTCCGAGTGTGTCCTGACTCAGGTCGCCCGTGCCTGTTCCCCAGCTCCCGCCCGCCCGCCCCCGCGCGCTGAAGAGACCGCCTCCGCTCTCCCGCCTGCCTCCCGCCGCCCCCCCCCCCCCCCCTGCCTCGGCCAAGCGCTTCAGTACCTACCAAAGCCACAAGCACATTATACGCACCAACAGGAGTACCATCGTTAGTGGTCCCTCTAGCTCGCTATGCGCCCTGCAATCCTGCTGCACGCAAATGTCGTCCAGCCACCTTGCCGCCATCAGCCGTCAATCAACCGCCAGAAGCCCAGAACATCGTGCGGACTGAGAGTAAGCACTCATGACCACACAACAGAGCATGAATACTGCTCGTGACAGTACAGGTGCATATAGACGCCAACCGCGCGTACCCTAGTGCAGAAGGTGCCTTAGCCTAGGTCATGGGTAACATGCTCTCACAGAGAAGACAAAGAATGACAGTGCACAACATTAGATACTTAGAAACAGGTTTATCAGCAGGTGCTCAAAGCTGCCCCAACCTGCTTGAGGGCAAGCAAACATTCTACCCTGATGAATGAATGCCATCACGCCAACACGCCAACACGCCAAAGCCAAACCCTAACTACCCTAACCGCGCGCCAACCAACCGCCGCACATGAATGAATCCACCATCGACGGACCCTGACATGCTCCCGAGAGCCGAGGCCTCTCACTTACACGTGCATAAGCGGCGGCCCATGGTTCGTGCGCCTACCGCGCCACCAGCATCCGCTTGACGCCGCTGCCGTGCGCCTGGGTGGCCGCCAGGCTGCGCTTGCCCCCCCCCTTGGCGCGGCGCTGCAGTGCCGACAAGATGACCCGTGTCACCGGGTTGCTCCCCAGGCTGCTGATGGCTTCCCCCACCTTCTGCCACACCTCGCCCTTCTCCTGCCGCCGCAGCGCCTTGGACGCCTGCGCCTTGGCAGCCACCTGCGCCTCCCAGGGGGCGGGCTGGGCATGTGATGCGGCCTCCAGCGCCGCCGCCACGGCCTCCTCCTCCCCGGCTCTGAGCTCCCTGCACGGCAGTACAACGAGGGGCAGGTGGTTGGGGTCCGACCGGGATGTACGGCGATGGTGCCTGTGCGCATGCAGACTTCTGAGAGGCGGCTAAGCAGCCAGGGTCTCAGATCCCCCGGGTCTAGCAAGCGCAAGCGTGGACGCGCCGCCCCTACCGGTAAACCTGAGCCCGTGCCTGCTGCACCCAGCCACCCACCTCATGGTGCTCCAGTCCTCCCGCTTCTTCCACCACTCGTTGGGGACCAGGGCCATGCTGTGCGTGCAGTGCCGGCACGCGGGCGCCTCGCCCGCGCGCGCCGTGCTGCCCGCGCTGCGCCGCACGCACGACACGCAGCAGGCGGCCGCCCGCTTGGGGTCCGCGAAGCCGCCGCGCTGGTACTCGCGCCAGCAAGCCGTGCAGGCAAACAGGGTGTCGTCGAACACGAGCGCTCCCTTGCAGGCGCCGTCGCAGCCGTAGGCGTGGCCCCGGCCCGCGGCCGCCATGGCCAGAAGCTCGGCTCCGTCGATGGCGCCGCTACCGTCCAGGTCAAAGCACTTGAACAGGGTGGAGGCCCTGCTCGAGGGGAGCGGCAGGGGAGGCGTGGTGGTGACAGGTGAGCTCCTCGGTAAGGGAACAGAGGACCACGCAACTGCCAAATCCTGTCACCCCCCAACTGGCAGGGCCCAGACACCCAGCCCAGACACCCAGCCCAGTCCAAAGAGAGCTTAAAACTCACTGTTTCTTGGAGATGGCGCTGCCCTCCGCGAGTGCGTTCTTGACGAAGTCCTTCTTCTGCAGCCGCACGGCGTGCAGGTCCACCCCCGCCCCCTCCCGCAGCTCCTCCGTCAGCTGCTCCCCCAGGTCCATCAGGGCGGCCCGGGCGTCCATGATGCGGGCCTTCCTGTGTGTGGGGGGAGGGGGGGACACGGGGGGAGGGGAGGGAAGAGGGGGTTAAGGGAGGGGTTTGGGAGCTGTGCAGAGAGGTGACGCGCAGGGTGACGCGGGTCGCGGCGGGACACTCTCTTTTGCGTGCGTGAGGAGGTACGGTACCGGTGGGGCGGCCCTGCCTCTCCGCATGGGGAAACGCCTCTCTCGCCCCCGCGCACGCACGCACCTGAACTCCTTGTCCGTCAGGGTCTCCCGCATGGCGGGCCTGGGGGCGCACAGGGAGCAACAGGGCGGGGGGTCAGACACGCGCACGGTGGCACAGCAGACGCAGCAGTCTCCCTGCGAGCCACCCGCAATGCGTCCCGCGCTTGCGCGTCCCGCCCAAGCTGGTGAACTGCAGCGCCAGCCAGTCGCCCCCATGCCCCCCACCACGAAATGCACCCGCCCCCCCCCCAACCCACCCTCCCACCCACTCACCAGTCCCGCAGCGGCAGCCACCAGGTGTTATCCACCACCTCCATCTTGCCGCTGCACAGGTGGCACCTGCCGCTGCTGCACCCCGCTCCACCCCCGCCCCCCGAGCCGCAGCCGCTGAGCCCGGCCCGGTCGGCGCAGGGCAGGCAGCAGGCCGCGGCCTTGCGCGAGTCCGCCATGCCCTCCAGCAGCCCCTCCCGCCAGCAGCGCCGGCAGCCCAGCAGCTGCCGGTCCAGAACCGCCACGTCGCAGCGGCCGCACCAGATGGGGCTGCCCTGCTTGAGCAGCGCCAGCGCCGCCAGCTCGTCCAGGGTCAGGGTGCCGCTGTCGTCGGCGTCGAGGAGGGTGAAGAGCTGGCGGTACGTGTCGAGTCTGGGGGATGAGGTTGGGGGTCGTTGGGGGTTAGGGTGGGGTCGGGACAAGGGGGGAAGGGCAAGGGGGGACCCCCTTAGCCAGGCTCACTCTGACTGGGGGAGGAGCGACGCGTCCGCCCACTCCTCCCACGTCACGTGGCCATCGTTGTTGAGGTCGATGCTCGCCATCATCTCCCGGGCCGCTTCAGTGTGGCGAGCTGCAACCCCGCCTTCCTCGCGTATCTGCTGTGCGAGGGCGGCGCGAGCGGCTTGTAGCCGCGATTGCCTGCGCGCGCAGTCGGGGAGTCGGGGGGATCGTGTCAGACGGGTTAAGTAGGGGGTGGTGGGGAGCCGCCAGCACGAGCGGCTGGAGGTGGAGGGACGCGGAATCCCCCCTTCGGCCAGCGACGGGGCGCTTGCACGGCTCACCTGTAAGCGTCCATGGCGCTCTGCGCGCTCATGCGCGACGACAAGTTGGGGTCGGGCCTGTTGTGGGCCTGCGACAAGGGGCGAGGCTCTGTCAGGGAAGGCATTTTATTGAGCTTTAAGCTGGCACTAGCTATGTCGTAATCACGCTTGTTTTGGTTGCGTGCGGCCTTGCGCGCCGGGTTTTGGGGCCCGATGCTCAACACCCCGGCGCCAGCTCCCATCAAACGCCTGCGCACCTCTGATGAGCACTCGGTGACTTTAGAAAACGCCTCTGCAGCTGTTGCTTTCGCAGAGCGTGAGGTGACTTGGGTCTGGAAGGCCCGCAGAGAATGTTGCGCGTGCGAACTCTGTCTCGCTGTTGATGAGGTGCTATGCGGAGAACGTATGAGCGAGCTGTATGTTATTGTGTGGATGCCGGAGCGGATTCCATATGGTTTAATCCGGATGGCGGGGGCCCGCCTGCCCGCTTGTGGGCCAGGCCGGTTAGGCCCCCCACAGGCCTGCGCGTGGGCCCAGGAGTTGCGACGAGCTGAGTGGAGCTCCTGAACTAGGAAGGAAGGGCCCTAGGGATGGCACGTCAAAGCAGATGATGTGTGGGGGCCAGCTCGGCTTGTGGGGCCCAGGGGTGGTGGGGCCCGGCCTTGGGGCGACCCGGCAGGCCCCAGTGACGCTCGAGCACCGGCCTTCCGTCTTCCTGCGCCCCACCTCTACCCGCAAACGATGAGCGCACTATGCCCCCGAGCCATCCACCCTCACACATCACAGCCTAGGAAGAAATCGAAGAATGGTCCCCAGGACGGCACACCAGATGCGGGGTGGCGTTTTGGGGGCGGGGCCGTGTGGGGCCTGGTGGCCAAAATGGGCCAGCAACCAGCCAAGGCTTTGCAAGCCGCTCTGCTAACGGTAGCGGCCCGACGCGCGCACCACCAGCCGGGTCAGGGGGCTGGGAGCTTCGGCTTGGCCCTTCCAAGCTGACTTGACACCACGCGAGAACACATGCGCACCATCCCTCCACACGCAAGCTGAGAGCAAAAGGCCCCCCACCATCCGCATCCACCTGCATACACACACCCTAGCCATCACCCCTACGATGCGCCCCGCGCTCCTCTCCTCAGCGCTTCACCTTGCCTTTGGGCTTGGGCTTTATCCCCGCCGCCTCGGCCGCCTTTCCCCTCCCCGCCTGCGCCGCCCCTACTCCACCTTTCCCGCCCGCCGCCGCCCCCTCCACCAGCGCCCGGCCCCCCACGTCCTCCCCGCCCCGGCCCTTGCCCTCCGCCGCGCGCAGCTTCTCCCTCAGCGCCAGGAACCAGGCGAGTGTGAAATTCTCCGGAACGGAGGCCACGAAGGGCTCCATGGCGCCGTCGAAGAGCTCTGCGTAGCGGCGCAGGGACACGGCGGCGTAGAGCGTGCGGGAGTGCTGCGACAGGTAGCGGTAGGCGAAGGCCTGAGGCGGAGGAAGGGGGAAAGGGGGAGGGGGGAAGGGACAAGGGAGCAGAGGGCGGGGGCAGGGCGGGGGGCAGGGCGGGGGTTGCGGAGCGGAGGGGGACAGGCGCGAGTGGTGGGGAAATGTGGGCAGGGCGGTTGTGGGGAGTGCATGCAGCCTGCAGCTTCCAGCTCCGCTGCCGCGCGCTTGGGTCGGCGATTCTCCAGCCCTTCTGCATCCCCCCCACCTGGTTCCGCTTGGCCATGGCCTGCAGCTCCCTGTCCCTGCCCTTGAGGCCCTTGATGACCTGGGGGGGGGGGAAGGGGGGTGAAGGGGGATGGAGGCGATGAGGGGGGCATACGTTGCGGGGATTACCATGCAGCTGTACGGCCCGTTTGCACTCACGTGTCGCTGGCCTCCCGTTCCTCCCCCTCCTTCCCTCCCCTCCATGTGCAACCCCCCCCCCCCCACACACACACACCTGCACCACGTCTGTGTGGTCGAAGCTGACATAGTGCTCCCCCTCCTTGAGCGACCTTGGGGGGGGGGCAGGGGGGGAGGAGGGGGAGGTTGGGGTGAGTGGAGGGCGAAAAGGCACTCGACCGCCTGGAGCCGCTCTCCTCGGGCCTCGGCTCAGCACCACGACATTCAAGGGAGCATTCCCCACCCTGCGCCCCCGTCGCGCCCCACCGCCCGCCCCACAACGCGTTGCCTTGGCTCGGCCTGCCCGGCCCCGCCTCCGCCGCCTTCCCCCCCCGCCCCGTTCACACGCCCCACCCAAGCCCCACCACACCCAAGTCGCCCCCGCCCACCCCCTGCCTCCCAACGCCTCGCCTGTAGTAGTACTCTATTGCGTCGCTACGCTGCTTGACGATGGCGCTGTTGATGGCCAGCAGCTTGGCCAGGCGCCAGGAGGCGGCCTGGGGCGAGATGGGGTCGTTAGTTATGGTAACAAGGGTGTTTCAGTGCTCAACACACTGATGCATTCTGAAAGGAAGAGCTCGTTTGTACCTGGCCGTCGGTGTTGAGCAGGTACTTCCAGCGCGCGTGCAGCTCCATGGGCACGGGGGGGACCTTTGAGGGGGGGGGAAGCGGGGAGGGGGGAGGGAGTGTGGGGGTGTGGGGTAGGAAGGCAGGGCGGGTGGGGTAGGGAGCGGTGGGGGAGCAGGGGAGCTAGCGGGCCCTTCTGGCCCCCTGCAGTACGGTACGGGCCGTACGGGCCGTACGTCCTGGTCTCACCGTCTTGACCTTGACCTTCCAGTGCCGGTTCTGGTAGATGCCCACATCCAGCACCTCGCTACCCGCCTTGGTGAGGCCCACCTGGGAGGGAGGAAAGGTGGGGGGGAGGGGAGAGGTGCGACCGTGCGACCAGCAGGGCATCTGCCCACGCCTTGACCGCGGGCCTTCCACGGAGCCCCCCGTTACGCGAAGAACAGTGTAGGGGCCGTGCCACTGCGGGGCGCAGACCGGGCTGACTCGGGCCTTCGCTCCCCCCCTGCCCCCCTCCGCCCACCTTGTTGACCAGCACGCGGGAGCAGTTGAAGGGCATGGCCGCGTACACACCCACCTGCGGAAGGAGGGGGGAGGGGAGTGGAGGGGGAGGGAGCAGGAGGGAGGGGCATACCGTTGGCCGGAGCAGCTTGTCGAGCGCACGCGAGCGACGAGGAAGACGAGGGCGACTGCCTCCCTCCCTCCCACTATGCTCCCCTCTCCACGCCCCCTCGCTCCCCCCACGCCCCGCTCACCCGCATGAAGCCCCCTGGGGCCTCCCCTCCGCTTCATTCCTCCCCTCTCCCCTTCGCCCCCCCCCCGCCCCCAAACGGCTGCACGAGCGCCCCCCGCCCACCCGCATGAAGCCCTTTTCGATCTTCTTGTCCCAGGGGTAGTCCACCAGGGCCTCGAAGGGGTGGTTCATGACGGGGTGCAGGATGTCGTCGTGCGCCGAGGCGGGCAGCCCCAGGGCGGCGGCGCTGGCGTTCCAGCGCTTGTCGAAGGTGAAGAGCGGCGCGGAGCAGTTGCCGCGCTCGCACAGCGGCTTGTCGTAGCCGTTCATGACGTACACCACATCCGGGAACCTCATCTTGGCGGTCTTGATGAAGCGGTGGAACTCGTCGGCGATGATCTTGACCTGGGATGCAGTGGTGGGTCAGACGGGGTGAGGGGCAATGTGCAACTGTCCGGGTCTGGCCTACGAAGTGGGAGGCGTCTCGCGGGGGTGAGGAGCTGTACCGTGGACGGGGTGAGGTGGTGAAGTGGGAGGCGGAACACAGGTCCGTGCCTGCCCCGCCCCGCCCTGCTCCAGCGCCCTTGGCAACATCCCGACGCGGCTCGGGGCGGTCACCCTCGCCCTCGGCCCCACCCGCCCGCCTCAAGGCTACCCCCTCGGCCCCACCCGCCGTGTGCACCAGCCGCGGGCGTCGGGGTATGCCCACCTGAGAGGGGGAGGGGGCGAGGGAGGGGGGGAGGGGGGGGAAAGGGGTGGAACACGGAGGTTACGGGGGAAAGGGGCGGCTGGTGACTAATGACAGCGGGTCAGTCACCCGCCCGCCCACCCACCCACCACGTCATCTTGTTGTTCTTTATGCGCACGATGGCCAGGAAGTTGCGGCGGTACTCGAGCCACTCTGTGTTGATCTGGGGGGTGGGGGGAGGGAGTTTGGGGCCAGGGAGGGCGGGGCCAGGGAGGGCGAGCGGTCAGGGGACTGCCCCCATCGGCGGTGGGACGGGGCCGTGCCATGCCCCATGCCCAGGCACCTCCGCCTTCCATGCTCCACCCCTCCCGTTTCCCTTGTCCCTCCCCCTCTCCCGCCTCCGAAATCCTTCCCCCCCATGCAAGAGACGTGGACCGCTACCGACCGGGCCCTTGCTCTGTGCCCACTGCAGCAGGTGGTCTGTCGCCAGCGCATCCCCCCTGCTGATGCCCACACTGCGCGCTGTTGGGAGCCCAGGCTAGGGCGGGCCAGCCGCCTCGCACAGGGCTCCTCCCCCCCACGCGGCAGCCCCTGATTGCGGGTGGCCCCTGACGCCTGCCGAAGCCTCAGCAGCTCGAGGCCAGCAGCCCGACTGCACTCACCTGGGATGGCGCCTGAGCAGGATGCGCCATGCCCATACCCCAAGTAACTCTGCCTCCCATGCTCCTGCCCTCCAGTGTTCCCGTTCCCACGCCCTCCCCCTGCCTGGTGCATGAAGCCCCCTCCCCCCCGCTCCCCCCCTCCCCCCCCCCCCACCTGGTGCATGAAGTCCAGCAGGTCCATCACCCGCAGCGGCCGCCCCAGGCGCCTCCAGGGCAGCAGGTCGGGCTCCAGATTGTTCCTGGGGGAGGGGTGTGTGTGTGGCGTGTAAGGGGTGATGGGGTGGGGTGGGGGCACGGGATCAAGCAGGATTCGTCTCTGGGGCCTCTGTGTCTCCCCGGGCCGCAGCTGAGAGCACAGAGTGCCCCGGTCAACTGCCTCAGACCGCCCGTTTCCTTAACGACAGAAGAGGGCCGCTCCCGGACTCCGCCCACGGCCCCCACCTGAGGATGGGCTCAAGTACCTTTCCCCGCCCCTTCATGCTGCCCGCCCACCCACCCAGGACGGGCTCCCGGCCCCTGCACCGTCCCTATGAGGCACCCCTCCCGGCCCTCTCCCCTGCCCTTCCCCCCCAAACCTGAGGATGGGCTCCAGGTCCTCCTCCGTGACCGCCCGCTCCACCCCCGGCAGCTCCGTGCGGATGGTGATGTCTGGGTCCTGACAGGGGGGTTGGAGGGGGGGGGGAGGACGGGGGTTGGGTCGGGAGGGTCGGGCGGGGCGTGCGGGGGTGCGGGGTGGGGTGGGCCCAGGGTTTGCGCAGGGCGGGGAGGCGGCGGGAGCACGGCGCGCGCCGTGGCTGGGGCCACGCCCCGGTAGCTGAGTCGAGAGGGCTGGAGAAGAGCACGGAGCGTGGTGGGGGGCCGGGGCAAGGACAGCGGGGTTGAGACGTGGAACGGCTGCGCGGTGAAACGCTGACGGGTGTCGTGCCGTGTCCACCGGGCAAGCACAGCAGGGTCCAGACGTGAAGCAGCGGGGCGAGAGGAGGCTGACGGCGTTGGACAGAGGCTGCCGACAGAAAGGTTTTGGGCGGCCAAGTGCATGTCACTCATATCCCCCGCAGAGCAATTCCTCCTTCCTTCCTTGCGCGCCCCGAGTGGCCGTCTCGAAACACGTGGGCCTTGTGCTGGCATGGGGTACGGGCCAACCCCTTGTGACATAGCCCGCCCCTGGTCATTTGAGGGGGACTGCACCTCGCCAGGCCTCATTGTGAGGGTGTGTGTGCTGGTCCTCCAACCCCGTCGCCCCCCCGCCCCCACCCCCACAGGCCCATACGACGGAAGCCGGCGCCGCAGCAGCACGCTGTCTGCAGCTGTCGACCCAGACGACCCAAGCAGCCTCACGTCTATCGTGGTATTGAACAGGTCCGTGTGTAGGACAGCAGCCGCCCGCGACGCCACTAGGAGGAGCGCCAAAGCTACTGCTCCTCGCCATGGCGCCACGGCCGTTCGCTCCATGGCGTCCGGTTGTCGCTTCTTACTAATTCAGGTCAGAGGGCTTTGGCAGCTAGGGGTGCGCTTGCCCCGCAGGCCTCTCCCGCGCAATGCGAAGGCAACATCCAGGGGCAGATTCAGCCTATGTACAATGCTGAATAGTCGCAGGTAGTGCTCTGTGCATATACAGTTCGCTCAATTAGTGTACAGGGCCCACGCGCGCGTTTGGCACTTTGGCAGAGAGCTCTACCGCTTCATCCCTGCTGTGCTCACGACGTCCCTCCAACATCGCCTTTGTATTTTGAGTCCTATCATTGATTCGACGTGCGTACCCTGCGAGCGACCGGGCCGCTGCAATCGGTGATGCTCTTGCGGGCGAGAGCGCTCGGTGTACTTTGCCAGCGAGCGTGCGCAGTGCGGCGGGCTGCGGCGTGGAGGCTCCCAGCCTCGACTCGCACGGAGGGCGTGCGTTGGGTTTGTGCGGCTGGGGGCTCACGACTAGGGCCATTGCCCGTGGCCGGTATGGCGGAGGACACAGCGGTGGGCGCCGCAACCCCAGGTGAGGACGGGTTCCGCGTCAAAATGCGAGTCGGGTCGCCAAGCCTCGACATGACCCCTGGTTGAAGCCCTATAGCCAAGCGTGAACATCACCTGCCCCAACCCCACCACTTCTTCTGACCATTCTGACGCCCACCCTCGCGGGCTCCACACCCACGTCTGCCCCACCCTCCCACCCCCTGCCTCTCCCCCCTTTGTACCAGCGCTCCTGGAGGCCAGCGATGACCTGTACGACGGCAAGATCGTCAACCCAGCGGCGTTGCCCTCTGACCCGGCCGCCTTCCGGGCCCGGCTGGCCGCCTCCCTCGCCGCCTGGCGTGCCGGTGGCGTGCACGGCGTGTGGCTGCGGCTGGGCCTGGCCCAGTCCCCCCTGGTCCCGGTGGCGGCGGAGGAGGGGTTCGTGTTCCACCACGCCGAGAAGGTGGGGCTGTGGGTCTGGGGTGGGCGTGACTACCGGTACTGGTACGAAGAGGACAAGAGGCTCAACCCAAACCGCCTGCGCAAGCCGCCACGCGGGGGACGGGGCGGGAGAGCTGGCGAGGCGGCCTCCGTGCGCATTGCTCCCTGGCCCATGCCTCCCCCCCTCCCCTCCCCCCTCCCCTCCCCCCTCCCCTCCCCCCTCCCCTCCCCCCTCCCCTCCCCCCTTCCCCTCGCCCCTCCCCTCGCCCCTTCCCCTAGGACTACGTAATGATGACCCAGTGGCTGCCCACCGACCTGCCCTGCACGCTGCCGCCCAACGCATCCCACCAGGTGGGGGGGCGGGGCGGGGGGCTGCTGAGCGTACACATGTACGGGGGCCCGTGCGAGGGCCAGACCTGGACCCGGTTACGGGGACCTGACGTGTGCGCCCGCTACCCACTGCCGCTGCCCCGCTGCCGCTGGCCTTGCCCCCGTGAACCCTGCCCCCGGACCCGCTGCCCCCCTGCGCCCAACCCCCAGGTCGGCGTGGGGGCGTTCGTGGTGGACGGCCAGGGGCGGGTGCTGGTGGTGCAGGAGCGCAGCGGCGTGCTGCGGGGGAGGGGCGTGTGGAAGGTGAGGGGGGCCGGGAGTCTGGCGGGGGTAAGGCCGGCTGCTCGTGTCGGGCCCAGCGACTTTGGGCTCCTTGCAGCGCTGTGCCTCACAGCAAGGACCACTGCACCCCTGCAGCGCGCCTTCGGCGCTCACGGGGCGTACTCCACACACGCAAGCCCTCGCCCCTCTGCCCCCCGACCTCGCTTCACCCGCCCGGCCCCCACCCCAACCACCACCCCAACCACCACCCCAACCACCACCCCAACCACCCCCAGATGCCCACGGGCCTGGTGTCCAGCGGGGAGGACCTGACGGAGGCGGCGGAGCGGGAGCTGCGGGAGGAGACGGGCGTGGAGGCGCGGGTGGAGGCGGTGCTGGCGGTGAGGGGGCGCAGCAGCTGGGGGCGGGGGATTTGGGGTCCCGTGCGGGCAGGCATTCGGAGGCAGTGCTGGCGGTGAGGGGGGCGCCGGGGGGCGGATTTGTGCGGGGACTGGGGCTTGGGGGAGACATTCGGGGGGCAGGGGCAAGGGGCTCATGGGCGCAGGCATCCATCCCGGTAAGGCGTTGGTTGGAAGGCGTTGGCGTGCTAGGGCGGGCCACACCGCTGCAGGCCCCGCTCCCACAGCCCCACCTCGGCCTCCCACCCAGAGCGACACCGCCCTGCGCAACCCCCGACCCCACCCCTCCACCCCCCAGGTCCGGCAGATGCACGGCGCCGCGTTCGGCAAGAGCGACCTGTTCGTGGTGCTGGGTATGCGACCCACGGCGGAGGGGCAGGAGCCCGTGCCCTGCGTGAGTGGGGCCGGGGCGGTTGGGGGGTTGGGGCTGGTGGGGGGTTGGGGGGTTTGGGGTGGCCGTGGCTGGGGAGGGAGTGAGGGACGGAGGGAGGGGGGAAGCCGAGCGGGCAACTAGGAGCCCCGATCCGGGGGCAATGGGGCAATCTCTTGCGGTGTGGGGCCGCGACGTGGCGACTTCACCTGGTGCGCAGCAAGTGCGACGTCGTCCCCATCACCAGCCAGCCCCTGACGCCTGCACCCTCACCTGCAGGTAGTCACCGAACCTCCTCTTCGCCTCCAGATGTGACGTTGTCCGCACACCGAGTCTCGCCCCGCGACTGCGTATCCTTCTCCCATCCACAGCACATGTCGCCTGCGAACCCCAACCCCTTCCCCCTCTCCACCCCCACCCATCCAGGAGCGGGAGCTGGTGGCTGCCGCCTGGCTGCCCCTCACCGGCTACACCGACCAGGCCTTCTTCGCCGGCATGCCCCTCTACCAGACGCTGCTCGAGAGGTGCGGCCCTGCGGCCTGCAGCCTTCCCCGCCTGTGTTTGACACGCTCGACCAGCCGCACATCTCCCATCCATCCAGGCAATCGACCTCCTTCTGCTTTGCTTGCTACCTCCAAACCCACCCAACTCTCGTGGGCGCAGGTGCCAGGCGTGGGCCGAGGGGCGCTACAGCGGCATGCGTGCGGAGCGGCTGGAGAGCTCCATCACCCGCAAGCGCCACGACCTGCTGGTGTGGGGCGTGGACGACGCGGAGCTGGGGCGGGCCAGGGAGGCCCTGGGGGGCGTGGAGGCGGGAGCCAAGCCAGCGGAGCCGGGGGAAGGAGCCTGAGGTTGTTGGTGTAAGGGGGGAGAGTGGGGTGGGGGGGTTTTAGGGAGGGGTGGGGTGGGGGCCTGCGGGGGGGAGGAAGGTGGCCGCGGGGGGCACGTGTGTGTTGGCGTGCGGGAAAGCGCTTGCGGCCACTACCTGAAGCGGCCGCTGATGAGATTGGGGTAGAAATACTTTGGCATGAGTGTAGAAGCCGGGTGAAGCGCGCGATGGCCTCGGGGCGCGGGTCGCCGGCATCCCAGTCGGGCTGCGAAACTGACCTGAGGGCCGTAACGTGTTCCCACCTTGACAGCATACCTTGTAGAACACGCGATATTTTAATTGCGCTCTAATTGCAGTGACATACGCCTGTCCACTCCACGAACACTTGTCAGGTTGTTCCCAGAACTCTTCCCAACTTCGAGCTCCCTGAGAGCATTCTGGTGTCGCCTCTACGACAGTCTTCTCGAAAGTGGCATAGCTGAAATTGCTTGTGCAACTTGGGCATGGCCCAATTGCATCGAAGGCGACCTGCAGCAAGTTTCTCTTGGTTTGCGTCGTGAGCTGGGCGATTGAAGGATGAGCGCCGGCGAACGCCGGGCGGCAGCGGCTGCCACCGCGGCGACCGATGCCGTCGCAGCGCAAGCAGCTCAGGCGGCCCAGCAGGCCCTGCTCGCGAGGCAGGCTGCTGCGGCAGCTGCGCAGCGAGCAGAGTTCACGTACCTTGCCGGGCTGCCGCCTAACCGGCGCTCGGTGGCGCAGGTGGGGTCTGCGGTGGGGTCGCGGGGTTGGGATGCACGCGGCGTTACCCGCCGCTAGGTTCAGGTGCAGCCCGGGGCAGCCCCCCGGGGAAAGCCCCCTGTCTCCTACGTCGCAGCTCCAAACCGGACGGCCAGGCGCAGCTTGAGGCTTTCGACCATGGCCCTAGCTTGGTGTGCCGAGGGTTGGGGTGCAAGGCACGCGGCGGCCCGCATCTTCCTCAATCAGCTCCAGAACCCGACGGCCCGGTGCTGCAGCTGAGGCCCTCACGCCTCGTTGTAGCTGCTGCGGCTCTCGCAGGAGCCAGGGCCGCAGGGTCGGGGAGGTCTGAACGGCAGGCTGGGGCACGCGGAGCCGGTGGGGAGGAGCCCTGGCGCCGGAGTGCAGCACGGCACTGGGGGCCTGGCGGTGGGGACGCCGGGATGGGGGCGGGCAGCTAGTCCTCGCCGAGGCGACGCAGGATGCGTGCTTGAGGCCGGCATGGGGGGCCAGGGGTGCGCGGATCGCAGGGGGCCGGCGTGGGGCCATCGGGGATCGGGCCTTGCACCGCCCTGCATGACTGACAGTGCCAAGGAGTTGCTGAGGGACCGCGTGGCACATTGACACAGACAGTCAGATGCCGTTCGTTGAGGGGCTGGCCAGCAGCGAGGAGCCGGCGCACAGATGCCCGTTCCGGCGTGGGCCTCTGTCCCGGCGCCACCGGACCCAACGCCTTGCCCCTGCCACACCGCAACGTAGCGCTTGCGGACGCTGGTCACAAGCCGTGCTGCCCCTGATTTGTGCGGTCACCAGACCGTCTGAACCCACCTCGCCCATTTGCTGCCTCCCTCCACCACTCCACTCCACCTCACTCCTCCTTCCCCCAACCCCCAACCTCCGCCCCCCCAGAACAACAAGCTGGCCATCTTCCTGGCCTCAGCCCCCCGCACCCAGGCGGCGGGGCCCACGGCCATCCACTCCCTCTCAACGGCGGTGCAGGTGGGGGGGGGGTGGGGGGGCACGCACGGAAGGGGGGCGAGGGGTTGGCTGCGGGGCACGGCGGTGCATGTACGGCACCGATCAAACCTTCGAGGGGCCGGCACGCACGGGCCGTGGCTGGGGAACCCCGGGGACTGCATGTTATGGAGTTGGAGGATACCGCCAGCGGGCAAGGGTGTTTGCATCTGGCGTGGGACCGCACGAGTGGTGGCTGGGGGGCGCGGCTGGGGTGTGGCTGTAGTGCCCATCGAGCCTGAGCGGCAGGGGGTGCGGAGGCCGTGGGGGCAGAGCGCGGCGAGGTGGCGCGTCGCCGACCGCTGGGACAGCAGAGGCAGGCGCGCAGGGCACGAAGGCGCATGGACGGAGGACAGCCCGATCAAACTGTGTCCCCCGCCTTTCTACCCCTCCCCTTCCTGGTGCTTATGACTCATGGCTTCCGGCCTCCTGCCCTCCTCCCTCCATGGTCCCAGGTGGTGGAGGTGCCCCGGGGCTGTACGTTGTACCGCATCAACGACCCCAGCGACGGCTTTTACGTGATCGTGGATGGCCGTATGGTGCTGTACGACGTGAAGGACAAGGAGGAGGCGGAGACAGGTGCGTGCGTGCGTGCGTGCGTGCGTGCGCGGGCGCTGCGGGCGCGTCTCGGTGGGGGGAACCCCCAGGGGCCGGCAGCGGCGAGGCGCGTGAAGCCATGGACGAGACCCGAGTCCGTGTCCCAAGCAACCCCCTTGCACCCTACCCCCGACCCCCCCCCCCCCGAACCCTAACCCCGACCCTCCCCCCCCGAACCCTACCCCTTCCCCCCCCCCGAACCCCGAAGCAGAAAACGGTGTGGTTGACCGCCTGTCCCGCAACTCCTGATCCCCCCCTCCCCTACCCCCACCCCCATCCCCTCCTCGCCCCCACCCCCACCCGCCACCCCCACCCCCAGACGACGGTGTGGTGGAGCGCCTGTCCCGCAACGACTCGTTCGGGGAGGAGGACCTGCTGTCGGGCAGCCGCAGGGCGCACCGGGCGGAGGCGGGGGCGGACGCGTCCGCGCTGCTGGTGCGCGTGCCGCCGGAGCTGTACCGCAAGCACCTGCAGGTATGTGTGTAGGGGGGCTCGAAGGGGTGGGGTCAGAACGTCGTGTGGTGCGCCCGCTTCGAGAACCGCGGCGTGCGAGCACCTCGCCTCTGACGCATTCCGCGTGTGATACCTTCCCCCTCCACCGCACGCAGTAGCAGCCCCTCAACCTCCCCCCTCCTCCCTAACCCCTCCTCCCCAACCCCTCCTCCCCAACCCCTCCTCCCTGACCCCTCCTCCCCAATCCCTCCCCCCCTACCCCTCCCTCCCCTACCCCCCCCCCCAGCACCTGCACCAGCCCGACTTCGAGGACAAGGTGGCCTTCCTGGGGCAGCTGGAGGTCTTCCGCTCGCTGCCCGAAGACACACTGCGGAAGCTGGCGCCCTGCTTCGGCCAGGTGGTGAGTTGGGGGGAAAGGGGGGTGGGGGGAAGGGGGGGGAGGGGGTCTGAGGAAGCTGGCGCCCTGCTTCGGCCAGGTGGTGAGTTGGGGGGAAAGGGGGGTGGGGGTCAGGGGGGGGGAGGGGGTCTGAGGAAGCTGGCGCCCTGCTTCGGCCAGGTGGTGAGCCGGGGGGGGGGGATTGGGTTGGAGGCGTGGATGGACGGGGGGGAAGGGGGGGAGGGCTGAGGCGGGTGGCGCCGTGCTCCGGCCACCGGGGGTAAGGGTGCTTCTCTCCCACCCGGCCAGCTGCACCCAGCCCCCACGCCCCGCCTGCTCCCCGCCCTCCCCCCTCATGCCCCCCCCCCTCGCCCCCCAGGACCTGAGGCTCAAGGAGTACCTGGTGCGCCAGGGCGACCGGGCGGACTCCATGTTCGCCATCGCCTCGGGGCAGTGCTCCGTGCTGGTGAGCGAGGGGGGGTTGTAGGGGGGTGGAGGGGGGAGGGGTCAAGGGGGGGAGGGGGGGGTTAGGAGTCCACGGGATGCGGGTGGGTGTCAGTGCTCCGTGCTGGTGAGGGGTGGTGGAGGGGGTGGTGGAGGGGATGGCGGGGTGCAGGCATGTGGGGCTGGGGCTGCCGTCCGAACTGTTTAGACCGCCAGCCTAACCCTTCTTGTGGCACCAACACACGGGGGTAGCCAGAAGGTACGGCTCCCCTTCAGGTCTCATGTGAGCAAGCATGGAGGGGCGTCCGGAGGTGGCCCTACCCCTTAACCCGAGTCCTAAACCCCCTCCCCCCTCGCCCCTCCCCCCTCGCCCCTCCCCCCTCCCCCCTCCCCCCTCCCCCCTCCCCCCTCCCCCCTCCCCCCTCCCCCCTCCCCCCTCCCCCCTCCCCCCTCCCCCCTCCCCCCTCCCCCCTCCCCCCTCCCCCCTCCCCCCTCCCCCCTCCCCCCTCCCCCCCTCCCCCCTCCCCCCTCCCCCTCCCCCCTCCCCCCTCCCCCCTCCCCCCTCCCCCTCCCCCTTCCCCCTCCCCCCTCCCCCCTCCCCCCCCCTCCCCCCCTCCCCCCTCCCCCCCTCCCGCCCCCTCCCAGGTGGACCCCAAGTACCGGCCGGAGCAGCAGGGCCCCGCGGAGTCGGACCCCAAGAAGACCATGCAGGTGCGAACGCACTGCCCGGACTGATCCGGACTGATCCGGACTGATCCGGACACCGGGCAGGACACCGGACCGGACCGGGTCGGACCGGACTGGACTGGAGGGTTGCCCGGAACGAGCGTTTTGGCAAGTGGCTGGCTGGCATACGGGGTTGAGTCGGGGGCACTGACGAGGCGGGCCCCCATGGAAGATCCCAGTCTTGGACCCCCATGTGCTGTTGTACCCATGCTGCCCCTCGCCCTCCGGACAGGACACATACAGGGATTGCGAACCATTCCAAACCCTCAACCCTGAAACCCCTCCCCTGCCTCACAGGTCTGCCTCATCGGCCCCGGCAACATCGTGGGCGACATGACGGTGCTGCCTGCACGGCACGAAACACACACGCCCCTCCCCTCCCCCCCTCCCTCCCTCCCCGCCCCCCCAGGTCTGCCTCATCGGCCCCGGCAACATCGTGGGCGACATGACGGTGCTGGCCAACGTCCGCAAGCGCACGGCCAGCGTGCTGTGCCTCACGGACGTGGTGAGGGGGGGAGGGGGGGAGGGGGCTGGTGTTTTTGTGGAGGGAACGCAGAGGGGTTGTAGTCTCTGTCTTTCCTCCTGTCTTGGAGAGGGGCCGTATTTGATGACATCTCCCTCTGTCCCACAACCCCTCCCGCCCCGTGCCTCCAACCCCCCTCCCCCCAGGTCGCCTACAAGATCCGCCGAGCCACCTTCATCCGCCGCGTGCCGCCCATGCAGCTGGAGGTGGGGGGGGAGGGGGGTGTTTGAAGCTGGGGGAGGGGGGAGGGGGGAGGGGGGAGGGAATGGGAGGGTGTGCACGACCTGCTCAAGGGCAGGGCAGCGCTTGGATGCCGAGCGACGCACGCCCGTACGACCCCCCTCCTCCCCACTCCCCTCACCTCGGCTGTTCTTTGAATGAAACCCCTTTCCTCCTTCCTCCCTCCCCCCCCCTCCCCTCCCCCCCTAGGCCCTCCGCCAGGTGGCTGAGGCCAAGATCAAGATCACGGAGCGCCGCGTGGCGACCGGGGGGGCGGGGGGCGGCTACCGGGCGGCGCCCGTGCTGGTCACGCTGCGGGACCGAGTGCTTGCAGGTGGGGGGGTGGGGCGGGGTGTGTGGAGGGGGGGGGAGGGCGGGGCGGAGGGGGGGCGGAGGGCATGTGTGGCCCCAGATGTCATCAGGCATCGCATGGGCCATGGCACCTGTCCTCTGGGGTCAAGATATTGGCACCGACCACCACCCCACCTAGCCCACCCCCCAGCCATGCACCCATCCACCCATCCAAGCCCCCACCTACCCATCCACCTAACCCATACACTTATCCGCCCCTCCGCCCCTTCGCTCCCTCCCCCCCAAGGTCGCGACCTGCGCCACCTCTCCACCCCCGCGGGCACCGGCCCCCTAGACCTACGCGGCTCCGCCCCCGGCTCCTTCAGCTCTGGCGTGGAGGCCATCCTGGGGGCCGGCGGCGGCGGCGGCGGCGGCAGCGGCAGCCCCATCGGCGGCGGCGGCGGGCTGTTCAGCACCGGCAGCGGAAAGGGTGGCAGCGGATCGCCGGCGGCGGCAGCGGCGGCGGCGGCGGCGGCGGCAGGCGCCGCCGAGGGAGTGCCGTTATCGGCGATGCGGGTGGACGCGCTGGCGGCGCTGGCGGCGGCGTCGGCGGCGACGGGGCCGCCGTCGACGTCGCCGTCGCTGACAGCGGTGGCGTCAGGCGTGCGGTTGGGCACTCCTACGGGGCCGACGGCGGGGGCGGGGCCGGCGGGGGGTGCGCCCCGCAAGTCTGTGTCGTTGCCGGCTGGGCACACTGCGCCGGGGGGCTCGGCGCCGGGGGGGCCGGTCTCGGCGGCGGCGGGCGCGGCGGCGGCGCGGTCGGGGCGTGGCGCGTGAGTGATGGGGCCTGCCCTGGGCTGGGGTGCTGACGGGTAGCGGAGCGGGGAGTTACCCCTGTGCTGTTGCAGGCCCTTCGTACAAAAACGCACCCAACGCGCTCTCCACCTAGCTGCCCCCCTAAACCCGATCTCACCCCTCACCCCGCCGGGGGGGCACAACTATACGCAGAAGCCCTCTCCACCCCAACCCCACACCTCAACCCCTCCAACCTCGCAGGCCCCGCGCCGCCGATCTCAACTACACCTGGGGCCTGGGCCCCGGCACCCTGATGACGTCACTGCTGGAGCCCGGGCCCAGCGGGGCCCACGGGGCCCCGCAGCGACCCGCCACCGCCGCCGCCGCCGTGGGGGTGCGCCGCACGCAGCCCATCGACGGCCGGGACGGGGCGGCGGCGGCGGGGGGGCCACACAGCCCCCGGGATGCATTGGCGGGGGGGCACGGGCAGGCGTGGGCGGAGGAGGGCGGCTACGGTGGCGGAGGGGGTGCGTTGCACCCGACGCGGCACGGCGGGGGGCCGCTGACGGCGTCGCGAGGCGGCGGCAACGGCGGTGGCGGGGCGGCGGTGATGGCGGCGAACCAGGCCATGCTTCGGGCCGCCGAGGCCCAGGCCAACAGTGCGCCGTACGCGCCGTATAACGCGTGGGCGGCCGGCGGCGCCGCCGACCTGCAGCCCGTGCCGACGGTGACGGCGGCGGGCGGCGGCGGCGGCGCATTCGTGCTGACTCGCGGCGCGGGGCGGCTGACGGCGACGGGGCACTTTGGCGGCGTCGGCGGCGAGCGGCTGCCGTCGGCGGGGCTGGGCCACCGCAGCGGCAACGGCGCCGGCTACGCTTCCACAGGCGTCAGCGCCGCTGGTGGCGGCGGCGCCGCGGTCTTTGCGTTGAGGCCGGGGCCATTGATCATAGGCCCGGCGGCGCCGTCGCAGCTCTTCCATCAGCCGTCGCGCCAGCGGCGTCTGGGCTCGCGGCCCTCCGTCGACGGTGTCAATGCGGCGTCGGCGTCGACTGGCGACCTGGTGACGGCGGCGGCGGCGGCAGCGGAGGCGGAGGCGGCGGCGGTGCAGGGCCGGCGCAGCAGCCGCAGCAGCGGCAGCGGCACCGAGGCCCTGCCCGAGCTGGGACCCGGCGGTGCCGGCAGCATGGGCCGACGCAACCTGACGGCCTTTGCCGCCGCCGCTGCTTCCGCCGCCGCTGCCGTCGCCGTCGCCGACGATCAGGCCGACGACGACGGAGCGTTTCAGACTCGCCGCCAGGCCACGATCAGCGCGTCTCAAGTTCCGGCTGACGGGGTGGTGGATCTGGGTGCTGACGTGGAGGGTACGGCAGATCTGGATCCCAACACGGCGGCGCGGCAGTCGCTCGGGCAGCGGCAGCGCAGCATGGGCAAGGCGCGGTTTGGACGAACGCTCGTCCAAACCAACTCGAGCGTGGACCACCTAGTGGCGGAGGCGGTGTTGGCGGCGCTGGACGCCGAGGCGGCGGCGGTGGCGGGAGCGGCGACGGCGGAGGCAGCGGATGGCGCTGGTGCGGGCACGGCCACCGCCGGCGACGTCAGCGCTCGGCCCGAGGCGGAGGCGAACCGCACGGGTCCGGACGGAGACGCTGAGGAGGCGCGAGCGCCAGAGGCGGCGGAAGGGTCAGCAGCGGTGGCAGCGGAAGGGGAAGCGGAAGCCGGGGCTGCGGGGGCCGAGGCCGGGAGAGCCGAGGGCGGCGAGGGTCCTGCCACCCGCCCGGCCTCTTCCGGGCAAGGCGCGGGCCCTGAGGGCTCGAGTGCAAGGGAGGGGCGCTTCTCACCGGGACCAGCGGCGGCGGCGGCCTCAATGGGTGTGGAGGCCAGCGGCCTAAGCTCCCAGGCCTCCGCCGCCGCCCCCGACCCCTCCACCTCTCCACGCGGCACCTCCGCACACCGCCGCTCCCCCTCGCCGCAGCCCGGGGCCTCCCCCGCCCGACTTCCGGTCTGGCCCGGGCCCGGCATGCCAGGCCCCTCCTCCTCCCCGACCCCCCACCAACAACTCCACCCCCACCTGCACCCCCACTCCGCGACCCGTCCGGGGTCACCCGGCGCTGGGCCCAACCCCGGACTCAAGCCCTCCTCCGGCTCTGCGCCCGCGCCCTCCAGCGCCGGCTACAACTCCAGCCCCAGCCCCAGCCGGCCCCCATCCCGCCAGCCCATCACGCTCCAACTCTTGCTCCCAGACACACACAGCGTCTCCTACTCGCGTGCGGGGGCTCCCGGGGGACCCAGCGGCATGCAACGGCGAGCCAGCTACACCAACGGCCTGGGCGGGTTGCGGCCGTACGTCGGGCCGTACCTGGGATCTCCGTCCCACGTGGCCTCCCATGCGCACGTGGGGCCCTTCCTCAGCATTACGTCAGCCGGCAACCGCAGCCCGGGGGCGCCGCCGGGGCCGGGGTCGGTGCCCCGACCCACCACCGGCTTGGCTCAGTCCTGGCAGGGAACGGTGGTGGGCGGCCAGGGCGGCGTGTACGGCAGTGCGGCGGCGGCGCCGTACGGCGGACACGTGCCTGCGCCTGGGGACGCGCGGCTGGTGTACGGCGTTGAGGCGGGGAGTCCATCGGGCGGGGCGGGGCGGGTGCGGCGGGGGTTCTCGCAGAGCGCTGGGCTGCGAGCGTGAGGGGCTCGATAGGGCTGGGGCGGATGTGAGGTTGGCTTTCGCTGGGATGCGCTTTTATCCTCCCACCGCCATTGAAGGAAGCTGGTGCCTTCTGGTGGCGGTGGGTGAGCACGGCTCGGCCCCAGCCCAGGATGCATTTGGTGGGCCCATGCGTGGGCTTAGCACTGTGAACTGCTGTGCGCCTCAAGGATGATGACGTACCGGTTGGTTTGGACGGGCTTGAAGGCGGTACTTGGGCTGCTGACATTGGGTTTGAAAATGGGGATCAGGGACTACGAGCTTGGGCTGAGCACTGCTGTATGCTCGCTTGGGCTGGATGCAAGGCGTGGACTGCGGAGAGGGTGCAGTGTCTTGGGGCCTGCCCGATTGCCCACATGCTAGGACAGGACGCGAGGGGGTACTTGGTGCGATGACGGCGGGCGCACACGGGGCGCTAGGGAGAGTGGGAGGAGGAGCCTGACGTGGATGCGCGACAGGGTACCCTGGCACCCGGATGGGTGCAGGTGGAGCTGGATGGACGTATGCTTTTACGCCTGCTCCTCATGATACATGCATGGGGTAATGACGGCTGGGGTACTAGGGAGAGCGGGCTCGGGAGAAGGGGCCTGACGTGAACGCTTGGGACTGACTCAAGGAAGCAGGGACCAACACTGCGTGCCGCACTCCCAGCGCTGCCCAAAGGGGGCAGAGCGGGTAGAGTCACGGTAGGGCACCAATACAGTTACCGCCGAGGACGGCCATGGCCGTGTCCCATCCCAGCACGCCCCTGCCACCAGGCGGGCTCACGCGAGTCACGCCTGAAGGGCACGCATGGCACCGGGATGGCAGGTGCATGCGGGGGCCGTTACCGGGATCACCAAACTGCAGACTCTACCGATGCATAGTATCTGCACCGTTGGCGTCGAACATTACCGACTCCGTTAACATGGCCCAGGCCGTCTTGGCTGACCGCGATCTGCTTCCGCACATTCTCGCCTTCCTCGACAAAGCCGGCCGGGGCACTGTGAGGCTACTTAGCAAAGGACTATGCTCTGCTCACGATGCACAGGCCTCTTTCCTGCGGGCACGCTGTCACGAGGAGGACGCCATCGCCGAGCAGGAGGTCTCGCTGCATAGGATGCTCGCGCGGGGCTGCCGCCCCACCGAAGTAGTTGTGGACGTGGAGGGAGCGGGAGGGACGCAGGACCTGCAGCGCCTCGGGTGAGCTTGAGGCACGCCGGTACCCGTCCGCGCCGCTGCCCCTCCGCCATCGTCGGAGCGAGCGCCGATGCACACGAATGGTAAAGGCATTCCTGTGTAGAATGCGGGACTGAAGAGGCCCCAGCTCCTTATCCGGGACCTTGATGAAGCCCTCGCCCATGCTCGCCCATGTCCCCCTCCGCCCGCCCTCACAGGCTGAGGCTGCTGCGCCCCTTTGCGGAGGTTCCCAGGACGGCCCCGCTGCCGACCAGCAAGCTCACAGTCGACGCGAGTCTCCTGACTGCCACGACCGCACCGCAGCTGATAGCTCAGGCATTGCCGGAGCTCAGAGCCCTGACGGTCTCGAGCGAAGAGGGACCAGTCGGCGGCGAGGTGGCGGGCGCTCTCGGCAGCCTGCTGGGAGCTGGGCAGGCGGGGGCTGCAGGCGCTCAGCCGCTGCAAGTGCCTCTGCTCCCCCGACTGGACACGGTTGAGCTCGTGGAACCACAAACTGACTACCCGGCGCTGCCGCCCATCCTGGCGGCGGTTCTGGGGAAGGCGACGCAGCTGCGGCACCTCCGCCTCGACCTCGCACTCGAAACAGCCGCTGTAGCGGCAGACATTGCGGGGCTGACAGGGCTGGAGAGCCTGTCGGTGGGGCTGGAGGGGCTCGAGGTGGCCTTCCGACCCCTACTCCGTCCCCTCACGGCGCTCACCTCGCTCTGCCTCGAGGTGGGCGAATTGACGCCGGGGGATGCGCTGGAGGGCCTCTCACGGCTGGTGGAGCTGGACCTACCGGGGCCCGCCGCCCTGGACGTGTCCGCCCTCTCCTACCTCCCGCACCTCACCAAGCTCCATTGCGGCGCGCTGGTGGCACCGGTGGCTGGCGGTCCTGCGGCCGCGGCTGCGCCCGTCGCAGCAGAATGCTGGCAGCTACCGCAAGGGCTGAGGGAGCTCAAGCTGTCCCGCCAGGAGCCGCAGGAGCTGCCGCGCCCCCTGCGCGGGCCCCCGCACGGCAGCATCATTGGCGAGGTCAGCTTCTGCCTCCACACAGACGCGCACATGCTGCCGTCGGGGGAGCTGCTGCCGGAGGCGGAGGCCGCCCTGTGTGCGGCGGCGGGGGCGCTCGGTTCGCTCATGGCTCCGGGGGCCTGCACCGTCCTTGTGGAGACAGAAAACTGCCTCGGGACACTCCTGCGGCCGGTGGGGGGCGCTGCGGCGGCGGGGCCCGGCCGCCGCAACCACACGCCCTGGCTGGAGGCGCTGGGTGCGATGCGCCCCTCGGGCCTCGTGATTGCGGGGGTGGCGCTGTCGCATCAGGACCTAGTTGCCATTTCGAGGATGGCCAGCCTCAAGGTGAGGGTGCGGATGGGGGGCCAGCGCCGGAGCCAATGGGGGCCAGGTCTGGGTGGCTTGGCATGGGCTATCCAGGGGTCATCCTGCAGAGCTGTCCAATCTCAGGGCTTATCGTTCGGGTTTGGTGGCTCCCTGCAGGCACTCAACCTTCAACCCCAAAGCGCATTTCCGGCGTCGGCGCTGTGCACGCTTCTTGCCCTGCCGGCGCTCAAGGAGCTAAGCATCGACTGCAGCGGCTGGGTGGTCAGGACGGGCCTGGCTGCAGCCGTGTGCGAGCCGCCCGAGGCACGGGGAGTCCTCCTGTCGCTCTGCTACAACCAGGCAGGCCCCCGGCCCCAGATCAAGCTCTACCGCGTGAGGACCCTGCGAGGAGGGTTGATGGCAGGGCTGGCCGCCCTGGTCGCCGCTCTGCAGGCAGAGCTCAAGGCTCTCGGCGTGGAGGACGCGGAGCAGTCAGTAGTGTTAATATGATAGCGAACGAGTGAGCGGAGGGTTCCGGGTGTCTCTGTTATCTGAGCCCTTGTGTTCCTTGCTCAACGACTGAGGCGGGTCCAACCGGGCGACGACGGGGCCAGCACCGTGGCACTGCTGTGCGACTCAGCCCGGGTGGGTGCCTCACTCTGGTAGCGTACTGGTAGCCATTACTACCCTCATTAGGCAGGGTTCGTCACCTCTGGTTGGGTCCAATCAAGCGGCTCGCCCCTCCACGATGCTGGTGGGCGTTTGTGTGTACGGTACTAGGGGAGGTTTGGGTCATGCGCGGGATGGCGTGGGGTGGCCCTGTCTGTGGATTGAGATGCGAGCCACCGTTTTGCGGTGATGGAGAGGAGCGAGTGGAACCGTGGGGACTCTGGGGAGTCTGAGGAAAGCACGGCGTGTCGGGGGCTTAGCCCGCCTCGATGGATGGACGTCGTCTTGTAGGGTGATGGCGCACGGCGGGCGCACGCGGGGCGGTAGGGAGAGTAGGAGAAGGAGCCTGACGGGGATGCGCGGGGCTGGTGTAAGGAAGCATAGCCTGCGTTCCCCTCGACCTCCTCTTCCGCCTCTTCCTGGTCACCGGCACCGGGTCATGGCAGCTGCATGCTGGGGCCCTCACCGGGATCACGAAACTGAAGACTCCACCGATGCATAGTACCTTCACCGTTGCCGTTGCACAATACCTCCATCGTAATCATGGCCCAGGCCGTCCTAGCTGACCGCGATCTGCTTCCGCACATCCTCGCTTTCCTCGACAATGCCAGTCGGGGCACTGTTAGGCTATTCGGCAGAGCGATATGCGCTGAGCACGATGCGCATGCCTCTTTCCTGCGGGCGCGCTGTCGCGAGGAGGACGCCATCGCCGAGCAGGAGGTCTCGCTAGTTAGAATTCTCTCCCGCGGCTGCCGTCCCACCGAAGTGGTTGTGGACGTGGATGGAGCGGGAGGGACGCAGGACCTGCAGCGCCTCGGGTGAGCTTGCCACATGCGCTCGCTGTTATGCGGGCATCCCCCGACCAGCCCACCCTTCGCGTGTTAGCACGTTATCTGGGACCTTGATGAAGCCCTCGCTTATGCTCGCCCATGTCCCCCTCCGCCCGCGCTTACAGGCTGAGGCTGCTGCGCCCCTTTGCGGAGGTTCCCAGGACGGCCCCGCTGCCGACCAGCAAGCTAACAGTCGATGCGAGCCTCCTGATTGCCACGACCGCACCGCAGCTCCTTGCCCGGGCGTTTCCTGAGCTCAGAGCCCTTGTGGTTCGGTGCGAAGGGAGGCCAGTCGGTCGCGAGCTGGCGGGAGCGCTCGACGAGCTCACTGGGCCCACCGGCCAGGCGGGGGGTCCAGGCCCCCAGCCGTCACCACAGCCTCTGCTCCCGCAGCTTCAGACGGTGGAGCTCATGATGTACGGCGTGTACCGAGCTGACTACCCACCGTTGCCGCCCGCCCTGACGGCTGGGTTGAGGAGGGCGACACAGCTGCGGCACCTCCGCCTTGACTGCAAACTCAACAACGCCGCTGCCGTGGCGGACATTGCGGGGCTGACAGGGCTGGAGAGCCTGTCGGTGGGACTCGTGAGAGAGGAGGCGCTCTTGCGACGCCTCCTCCGGCCCCTCACGGCGCTCACCTCTTTCACCGCTGATGTGGTACCGGTTGTTAACAGCGGCTCCGTGGAGGGCCTGGCGGAGCTGACGGAGCTGAGCCTGGGCATAACTGACCTGGACGTGACCGCCCTGTCCCACCTCCCGCACCTCACCAAGCTGCGCTGCAGCGGCCTGGTGGCACCGGCGGGCGGGGCTGCGGCCGGGGCTGCTGCCCCAGAAGGAGGCTGGCCGCTGCCGCCGGAGCTGAGAGACCTGAGCCTGCTCTGCCAGGAGCCGCAGGAGCTGCCCCGCCCCCTGCGTGGGCCTCCGAACGGGAGCGTGGCGGGCAGTGTCGGCTTTTACCTCCACACAGACGCGCACATCCTGCCGTCAGGGGAGCTGCTGCCGCAGGCGGAGGCCGCACTGTGTGGGGCGGCGGGGGCGCTCGGTCAGCTCATGGCTCCAGCGGTCTGCACCGTTGGCGTGACCGTAATGAAAGGAGACCACCTTGGGACACTCCTGCGGCCTGTGGGGGGTGCGGCGGAGGCGGGCGCGGGCCGCCGCAACCACACGCCCTGGCTGGAGGCACTGGGTGCCATGCGCCCCTCGGGCCTCGTGCTTGCGGGGGTTGCGCTGTCGCATCAGGACCTAAACTCCATCTCGAGGATGGCCAGCCTCACGGTGAGGGCAGAGCGGGGGGAACCAGCAAAGGGACCAGCAAAGGGACAAGCCAAAGGACCTTTTAGGGTTTAACCCCTGCTGGCTCCCTGCAGGCGCTCGACCTTCGGCCCCCATGCGCGTTCCCGGCGTCGGCGCTGTGCACGCTTCTTGCCCTGCCGGCGCTCAAGGAGCTAAGCATCGACTGCAGCAGCTGGGTGGTGGGGGCCGGGCCTGGCGCCGCCGTGCGTGAGCCGCCCGAGGCACGGGGAGTCCTGCTCTCGCTTTGCTGCGACAAGGCGGGGCCTCGGCCCAAGATCAAGCTCTACCACTCCAGGAGCCTGCCGGAAGGGGCGGTGTCTGGGCTGGCCGCCATGGTCACCGCCCTGCAGGCAGGGTTCGAGGCTCTTGGCGTGGAGGACAGGGCGCAGCTGTCATTGGCACCTGTTTAGGCTGACGTGCACGTGATGGACAGCTGGTTGATGACTGGATAGGGTGGGAGGGTAGCGAGTGAGGAAGAGCCCGTCACGCGCTGGTCGGGCAAGGCGGGCTGAGCGAGCGGAGGCATGGCAGGGAGGCGGGGAGGCCTTTGGGTTTTGTGTATCGTGCTCAGGGGCTGAGGCCCGACCCCCGATACTGGTAGGTGCAGATACGAAGGCGGGAGGCGGCTTGACAGCTCGGTACTTGGCCCATGGTTGGGTCCCTAGAGACGGCTCGCCCCTTCAGGAGGCTTACTTCCGCGTTAGCTAGAAACGGAGAGCTGGATAAGTGCGAGCTCGAGCGTTGTTTGGGTCCGACCGTCGCCTTGCTTGGGGTACCGGTACGGTGGATGGCCCTGTGTGTGGCGTGAGGTGCGTGCCATAGGGGGCTGGCTGCCAGTAGGCCGCGGCAAGGGGAGGAGAGGGGAGTGGCGGATGGCTGGCTGGCATGGTGTGCGTGTGGTACGAAGAGATGGGCACCAGCGTTGCCTCGCTCGTGTGGCACCGCGTGGATAGAGGTTTGGGAAGTACGTCGCCTTGGTTAGGCTTCACGGGGCAAGTTGCTTACTTTGCTCTGTCTGGCGTGGGCGCGTTGCGAGTTTTGGGCTTGCGCTGAACTTCGTTGGGAAAGGAGTTGGTGGTGCAAAAGCATGACTTGCCCGCCCTTAGGCCCGTGTGCAGCTGGCAGGCCCGTGGCTGGGGTAGCATCTTAGATTGCCCATGCCAGGCCCGCCGGATGGGCGTATGCTTGCGCAGGACTCGAGATGGTGCTCAAGCTGATGACGGCGGGGCGCACGCGGGGCGGTAGGGAGAGCAGGAGAAGGGGTCGGACGTGGATGCGCCGGACAGTGCCATAAATGCATCCATGCATACATGATCTCGTGCCTCGTGTCGAGAGGCTCTCGACAGCTGTGGGATAGCGCACGCGTGTGTTGATTGGTCTGATCTCTGCGAGGGGCCGCCTCGAGGATTGTCGCATGCTTGGACAGGAAGTGAGGTGGTGACGTGGTGTACAAGGTAGATGCGTGGTCTGCGTTTGCTCTTCGCTGCTGTTGGGGTTGAGGCTAGTGGAGAGGTGCGAGAGGATTGTGGGGGAAGAGCTGATACAACAAGGCCTGGGAGGGGGCTCAAGCTGTGAGCAGAAACAGCAGGCAAGAGTCCTGCCCCGCCTCCTCAGCTCCGTTCCCAAAGCCACCCCAACGCCCCCCGCAGTCCAGCCTCTGGCCTTGCTTGAAGCCGCTGCTGGCTGGCAGCGGACGGACGGCCAGGCAAAAGCCCTATGCGTAGCTCCATCCAGCTCACTTCGGCACGGGTGGGCGCAAGTCCGGGCCTTAGAATTATGCCAGTCTGCACCGTACTTGAGAACTCAACGCATGCCATGCCCGCATCATATTAACAATGGAAGGGTCAAAGTGCATCACTGCTGCGTGCCGTCTGTCTGCGACAGGGATCTGGTACTACTTGCAGGCCCCTCTCACCCCACATGTCAACGCCATCATGACACCCTTCGCGGTTCGCCCTACAGGCTACGGACAGGGCAGCACAGCTGTCGTGCCCAACAGCGCACCAAACACATAAACCCTGCGAGGCGCAGACTGATACATGCCAGGACCAGAGTCCCAGCATGTCGAACTCTCTCGTCTGGTCCAGCCGTGCAGATGCAACCTCAAGTGATGGGTCGGCCTGCCTCCTTCCTCACGCATGTCGAGGAGGAGACCTTGGGACGGGCGGCCTGGGCCCGGGACTCGGGGACTTGGGAGGTAGAGGGGGCCTCGGGCTGGGGCTCGGGGACTTGGGCGGGGGAGGGGGTCTGGGGCTGGGGCTGGGCGGCTTGGGCGGGGGAGGGGGCCTGGGGCTGGGGCTCGGAGGCTTCGGGGGAGGAGGGGGTCTGGGGCTGGGGCTCGGAGGCTTGGGAGGGGGAGGGGGCCTGGGGCTGGGGCTCGGAGGCTTGGGAGGGGGAGGGGGCCTGGGGCTGGGGCTGGGCGGCTTGGGCGGTGGAGGGGGTCTGGGGATGGGGCTCGGAGGCTTGGGCGGAGGAGGGGGCCTGGGGCTGGGGCTCGGAGGCTTCGGGGGAGGAGGGGGTCTGGGGCTGGGGCTGGGCGACTTGGGCGGAGGAGGGGGCCTGGGGCTGGGGCTCGGGGGCTGGGGCGGTGGAGGGGGTCTGGGGCTCGGGCTCGGAGGCTTGGGCGGTGGAGGGGGCCTGGGGCTGGGGCTGGGCGGCTTGGGCGGTGGAGGGGGTCTGGGGCTGGGGCTGGGTGGCTTGGGCGGTGGAGGGGGTCTGGGGCTCGGGCTTGGAGGCTTGGGCGGTGGAGGGGGTCTGGGGCTGGGGCTGGGCGGCTTGGGCGGTGGAGGGGGTCTGGGGCTGGGGCTCGGAGGCTTGGGCGGAGGAGGGGGCCTGGGGCTGGGGCTCGGGGGCTTGGGCGGCGGTGAAGGCTTGGGGCTGGGGCTGGGTGGCTTGGGCGGTGGAGGGGGTCTGGGGCTCGGGCTGGGTGGCTTGGGCGGTGGAGGGGGTCTGGGGCTGGGGCTGGGCGGCTTGGGCGGTGGAGGGGGTCTGGGGCTGGGGCTCGGAGGCTTGGGCGGAGGAGGGGGCCTGGGGCTGGGGCTCGGGGGCTTGGGCGGCGGTGAAGGCTTGGGGCTGGGGCTGGGCGGCTTGGGCGGTGGAGGGGGTCTGGGGCTGGGGCTCGGCGGCTTGGGAGGTACTGATGCGGCTGCCGAGTCCCACCCCAGCCCCAACAACACCAGCAGCACCAGGAGCAAGGGCACCAGGCCCACGCGCATTGGGGCCTCGGCACGGGCCTTCCGCCGACTGAACGCCATTGCAATGCGCGAGCGGCAGGAGGGGCCCGCCGGGCGGTTGGACTGGGCGACGCCTATCGGCAAGGGAGGGTGGGGCGAGGTGGGGGCTGGCCTGAGCGTGCCTTGCAGAGATGCCGGGGACGCTCCGTGCGAAAGCGGAGGGAAGACACCCGAGATAGCTGGAGCACCGCCCATCACACCTAAACTACTAGCTTACACGCCTCACCTGGGCTGTCGCGCCAGCGAAGGCCCTCTCGCACAGTTATTTGCTTGCCGACATGTCCCGCAAACTACCAGCAAACTACTTGCCGCTGCCGAAACCAGCAGCGCATCAAACGTTCGCGTGTTTCTATTGACAAGGGTAAGACTGCGATGAGCGCTAAAGTTGGGGCAACTCATGGAGTACGGGAATCATGGATTCTGGTACGTTTCGTCGGTACGGGACAGACGGGAATCGCAAGAGGGCGCAAGCTCCAGACGCGGAGAATATCAAGCAAATGAGTGGGGAGCGGGGTAAGGGGGCGGCGCGGCGCGGCGCCGGAACGGTGTTGAGAGAAGGGGCCGAACCTCGGCACCGGGTTGGGCGCGGGTTCGTGCTTTTGCATGCGGGCGGACTTGCATGCGGGTTTTGAGCGCGGCGTTGGGCCACTTATCGCAGCGGTCACTGTCATCGACTGCAGCGTGTGCAACGCGACCAACTGCGACCGACTTTGCGCGCTCCGCAATTCGTGCGAGGATGGCCGCAGCCCCGCCGCTTTGGCAGGTGCTGCTGCACTTATCAGCCTTCGCGCAGCTTGGAGTCCTGTGTCGCGTTGCTTTGGAATGGCTCTTTGAAGGCAGCTGCACCGGCGGTCAATGGAGTTGGGCGCCGTGCGTGACCGCAGCTGGGCTTTCAAGCCCTGGTGGCGCGCTTTATATCGACTTTCCGCCAAATGTCGTTGGAAGCTTCATCATCGGTCTGCTGACCGCCGGCAGTGCCCTCGCCATCATCCACCCCGCCCACGCGGCCGTGCCGGCCGGGGCGACCCAGCAGCTGCTCTTCCTCCCGCCTAGCTCCAACCTTCAGCGCCACACCGCGCTGCACCTGGGACTGCGCACGGGCTTCTGCGGCTCCCTGACGACCTTCTCGTCCTGGGTGCTGCAGGTGGGCGTCCGGGTCCGACATGTCTGTCTCTCCGCATGGCAACTGACCTGAGAGAACCCGCCCAGCATGCAGCTAACCCGTCACCACCCGTGGCCGCAGATCGTTGTCTTGATGGTCGGCCGCACCTCCTCGGGCCACCCCCACGGCACGCAGTGGGTCGCGGGCCTGTGGGCCGCCTTCCTGGGCCTGGCTGGGCCCCTGGTGGCCCTGGTCCTTGGCCAACACACAGCCCTGGCCTTCGTACCTCTGTGGCAGCGCCATCGAAGCACCGATGCAGCCGGCAAGGCGTCCAGCCGGGGCCGATCAGCCCGGGGCAAGGGAGGCAGGGCGGTTGCGGAAGCAATCGAGCAGGCCGCACGGGACACGGAGGCCGGCGGAGCCGGCTCCTCCAGCGCGGACTCAGCCAGCCAAAACGGCACGCCAGGGCCCGAGGACACTCCTTTGGAACCTCCGCCGCTGGTTATGGTGTCCACCCAGCTGGTCTCCGTGGGCAGCAGCGGGACGCGCGGCGCAGCGGGGGCGGCCGCACCGGAGCCACGCATCGAGACGGTAGCACAGGCCCTCGACGAAGCCGCCGCGGAATTAGCCACCGCCGTCGACGCCGGGCCCCCGGCCGCCGCACCGCCGCTGCCCGAACCCGCACGGGAGCCCCTAGTCTCGGTCCTCTCCGACGTGGCCGCTGCAGCCACGCTGCTGACCCTTACGGGCGTCTCCGCAGCGTACGCGTACCTGGACCGCACCGGCGGCGCCGGCGGGGACCCGGGGCGGCGCTTCCTGTGGCTGGCGGTCCTGTTCGGCCCGCCCGGCTGCATCCTGCGCTGGTACCTGTCCCGCTTCAACACGGCACCCGCCGCGTGGACGGCGCTGGGCGGGGGCTGGGGCTGGCTACAGCTGGGCACCTTCGTGGCCAACCTGGCGGCCTGCCTGCTCAACTTCGTGGCTGAGGCCGTCATCTTCCGCCTGGGCGGCCGGGGCAGCCTGACGCAGCTGCAGACGGTGTGCCTGCAGGGGCTCATGACGGGCACCGCGGGCTGCCTCAGCACCGTGTCGACTTGGGTCGTGGAGGTGAGGCCTTGGGAGCGGGGTGTGGGAGAGGGGGGGCGGGGGAGAGGGGGGGCGGAGGGAGGGAATGCCTCAGGACCTTGTCCACCTGGGTCGTGGAGGTGGGGGCGCGTGGGGGCGAGTGCAATGGGGTTTGAGAGGGGCTTTGGGCTCGGGGTTAATGTACATGGGGATAGTTCGAAGGAACTGGGAGTTGTCATGCGTTGCAAAGCCTTGAGCCGGTCGGTCTGGGTCGGCCTTGCCCTGGCTCACCGTCAGCCCGGCTCCCAGCCTGTTGCGCGTCAGCTTACTCTTTCCCTGCTCCCTCCCCCTTCCCCCCCTCCACCCCGCAGCTCCAGAAGCTGTCCCTGGGCGCCTCCCCCGCCGGCTCCTACCGCTACGCCCTGACCAGCCTGGTGCTGCCCATTGCGCTGGGCCTCCTCATCTACGGACTGCCCGCATGGACCGCCGCCTCCCCCTGAGGGGCACTCCTGTGCGCGGGAGTGCAGAGGCGTGTCGTAAACATGACAGGCGTCCACGCTACCGCGGCAACATCCCGGAGCGGCCTTGGGGGCCTCGGGGACCTCCCGGCTGCCCAGGCCGCGGACTCCCGTACAGCCTCTAACGGCCTCCCAGCTCCGCTGCTACATCCGGATGCCAAGTTGGTATGGAACGGGCGGTGCACCCAGGGCCTCCTCATGGAGGCTGCTGTGGTCCAGCAGCCGGCCAGCGGCAGCTTACCGCCGGCCGCACCAGCGCTCTTCCAAACACCCGAGCCAGCCCGGCAGTGCTCGTCAGGGCAGGGCCTCCGCACAGCTTTTCATGGCCTCCATGCTCTCCCGCTACAGCCGCATTGGTGCCGCCTCGCTTGAAGGGGCCGCCGGTACCAGCCGGGCCCTTGAGGAGCAGGCGGTGTCGCCAGGCCCGCCTTGAGAGGATGCTGTCATCCAGCAGCCGGCCAGCGGCAGCTTACCGGCAGTGCTCGTCAGAGCATGCGCGCTTGTTCCAGTGGGCCCCAGCGGGCCCTGGCGGTCTACTCCACCCACCCGCGGAGCCCCAGAGACCACAAAGCTCAGGTTCACTGGCGCCGCGGCGCACCCGTTGTGAAGGCGCCGCTCGCCTGCTGCGGGGCGCTGCCGCGCCTTCCCTCCCGTCAGAGCCTTGGCTGCCCCAGCACCGCACGCTGAGCCAGATGCGTGGGCGGTGTCGTGCTCCGCTGGTGGCGGAGGTGTACGGGCGACGGCCTGCGGCCAGCCAGCGGCCTCCCTGAAGCCGGGTTGGAGGCCCATTCGGGTCCATCCAGTCCCTGGCTTCCCATCCCAGCGGTGGCCGATGATGCGGAGCCCTTGGACGCAGTCCCTTGGACCCAACAGCCGCTCCAAGCCACAGGGCCCCTTACGCCCCCGTCAGCGGCGCCCGGCTACCTCCTGATGCTGGGGCGGATTCCACGGCTCGGAGGAGACCGGGACACGAGTGCAGACCCATGAGCGCCTCCCTCGGGGCGCCGAGTGTGGTGCGGACGCTGTGCTGCAGCGCTGCGCCGCTGCTGTGCGGCTGAGCTGTGTCCGACGGTGCCTTCACGGCTGCACGTTGCAAACCAAGGTCAGTCCTGGGGTTAGCGTCTCTCGGGGTTTGCTGTGGTCCACTCAAGAAACAAGAAAGCAGCCGCACGCGACAACTGCCTGCTCCATCACTACCGGTCTGCTGCCGTCCCTACCGTGTAACCCACAGAAGCTATGCCGCTTGCCGGGGGTCATATGGGCCATACGTGAGCGGCCTTTCGGAGGCGGAACCCGCAGGAGGGGGACTGCAGTTTCGGGAGCGTGGTACGTATGGGCACTTCATGTGACCCTGCAGGGGGTGAGGGCAAGGGTACTGAACGCGTGTCTTGGGCCTGGGCCCCGAGTAGGCAGAGGCGAGCATTCACGATTCATTTCGGTGAGTATTGACAATCGTATACTATACGACGATGTTAGGTGACGCGTAGCGTGAGGTGGGACTAGACACCTTTGGTATGTTCCGGCGGGATGGGAAGGGTTCTTGCAGACAACGGTACCACCACACCAGTAGTGTCGCGGTGAGTTACGGGTGGTGTCTACTACTCAGGCGGTGGGGCTGGTGGGCGGAAGGGCAATGAACGAGGTAGCGGAGTCCGGATGAGAACGGATACCGTACATCCACGAGGCCGGTTGGTGTGCCTGGGCACCGAGGCATTGGCAGGTTATATAGTATTTATGTATCACGTGTGGGACGGAGCAGGGCGCGGGTATGCAGAAAATAATGACTGTGGCGGGAGATGGTGGCGGGGTCGCCACGCGCCGACGGATGCCTGGCGCAGAACTGCGCCCAGGGCCTCGTGAGCTCTCGTGTGTTGCCAAGTACTGTAGACATGACTCAGACACCGCTTGGGGCAGCTGTCTGGCTTTGCACGGAGCTGACGGGCCGCGGATGCACTTTGGACGAGCACTCAAGGGGTTTGCTCGCGGCCTCGCGCCTGGCTCCCTCCACGCCTGCACGACGTATCCCACGAGTAAGCCCAACACTTGCACCAGCCTCCCAACCACAACCCTGTCCGCGTCCCAACTCTCACCCAGCATGGCCGCTCCAGTCGTCAGCCCGTAAGCGCCCGCACTAGCTGTGCTTCCGGAGAGCGCCGATACCATAAAATGTGGCCCTGGGCTTGCTGGCTGCAGGAAGGGCTCTGCTGCTCAGGCGTCATACCAAGACATCCGCGCCAAGAACTATAGCTCCAAAGCCAAGTCGCTGCTCTACGGCGGTGACGACCGGCCCGAGACGCCGGTACACATCGGGAAGAAGGTAGATAACGGGGGCCCTGCAGCTGCGGCTGGCTGCATTCTGGCTCCAAGTATCGAGCTGCCGAGCTACGTCTCCCCTTTAACCTTCCCTATGCGCGGGGTGCGGCTCCAACTTGATCCAGGTGCCGTTCCCGTATGAGCCGGGCTGAGCCTTGACGCCCGTGTGCAAACCCTCTCTCGCCGGCGAAGGCGGTATCGCACAAGGGCGCTGGCGGTGCGGCTCCCTTCGCCACATACACAGGGCCCGAGGAGTCGTCACCGGTGGCCGGCCACAAGGGGGCCAGCCAGAGCGCATACCAAACCAAGCCTAAGGCCAAGGAGGGCGCTGGAAAGGTGCGCTTCAAGGGGACGGTCAACGTAGTCAACGCCGCTGTGTTTTGGCTGGTGTAAACGCAGCCCCCCACGCCCCCGCCGCGCTGCCCATATCACTAACCTGCACACCGCATGCACGCAGCATTGTGACCTGGACCTCAACTGCCTTCGCGATGCCCCTTCACAGCGCCACATCCCCTGAACCCCCCCCCCCCTCAATACACCCCCTTCAACACGCACGCAGCCCACCGGCGCTGCCTTCAACGCGGACGTGTACCGGCAGCAGATCGCTGACAACTACCTCAACATGCAGGTGGGGGCGCTAGGATCGTTCTGATAGAAAGGGGTGTGTGCGGGCGTCCCCTCAGGACAGGGCAGGGTGGGGGCTCAGGGTGGTGGGGTGGAAGGCGAGGGAGGCAGGGAGGCTATCTTCGAAGGGGCGGTTGAGCGGGGCTAGTGCACAGGGCTTTCCGCAGAAGGGCCAGGGCTGGGGCGGGGCGGAGGGCGCACCGCGCGCTGCTTGCAGTCGGGTCGAGCGCGCGGCACTTTGCAACGCCTGAGTGGCCCTGCTGCCGACACGCATTGTCCCCTCTTACGCTCTGCAGGCCCAGAAGGCCCGTGCCGGGGGGAGTGGCATCTTCAACTAGGGGCCCTGAGCCCTTCCGGCATGGAGTCTGAGGGAATGTGGAGAGGAGGAGGCTGGACACGAAGCAACGCGGGAGCAAGCAGCAGGCTTGCCGCTTACGTCAAACCCAGCCGTACGTCAGTTGTTGCCTGGGACAGGCCTGTCGTACATACTGTTAGGAGAGTTCTGTCTGGTGTTTGTGTGGGCAAAGCCTACGCCTGGACGTTGTGCTTTGGTTGAAGGGAAGTATCCGTCGCACCGGGCGAAAGGTGCACAGCACCCGAGAGGGTGCCAAGGGAGGGGGCACCGAACATGGGGAGCGGGGTGCATCCTGCCGCGAGCCCTTGATGCCGTGGAGGGGCACCTACGTGATCTAAATGTCAGGGTCTAACGAAGGACTGCAGGGGACGCGCCTGCATCACAGCGATGCACAGGCTGACATGCAGTACTGCTAACTGGTTCGATCCAGATTCCACTAGGGCGTCGCAAGCAGACGCCGTGAACGGGACGGATGGCATTACCGTCCCGCGCAGTATTCTGTTATGTTTGTGCGGCCAGGGGCGGGTAGGAGTTGCATCCGCTCCTGGAACACGGTTTTGGGCTGTCTAGGTATTGCTTTGTGTTTTGCTGTTTGGCTGCATTGGTTCGTGCCGGTGCACTTGTCTTGGGAGGCCTCCTGGGTGTCCTCAACCAAACTTAAGGGCCCACAGCAGGTGCTGGAGTTTGGCCCCAAAGTGTAGCCCAGGAAGAGGGTGCACACGCTGTAAGCAACAGAGAGGAGATCATTGGCTCAGGTTCGAAATGGCGTCAGCTGCTGGCGGTCCTGCTTGCCCTGTGGTTGCCGACTTGCCGTTGGTTTGACAAGCCAGACGGCCGCATGGCAGGGAGGGAACTGGAGGACAGCGCAACTCAACATTCCAATGGCTGGTCCCAGGCCGCGTGGGGCTAAGGCAATACTCACTGGGGGCCTATGCAGAGACGTCTGGGAGCTCGGGGGAGCTCGCCTGGGACCTCAACTGTCCAACTCCTTGCCCTGCCTGCTTCCTTCTTGCCTTGTTGCCGTCCAACTCCTTGCCCTGCCTGCTTCCTTCTTGCCTTCTTGCCGCCTGTCCGCAGCATTGGAGCTACCTCCCCGCCTCAGCGGTCCCACAACCTCATCTTCCGCCGGCCGCCCAAAACTGCCAAAAGCCTAGGACTTCCAGTAGCGGCAATCTGCCGCGGCCACATCCCGACACCGCTGCCTTGCCATCGCCTCCCGGCCACATGCATACATGAAGCCTTAAACCTTGACCTGGACGGCACAATGCTTTCTGCAAGGGTCCCCACTGGGCTGCCACTGGACCTGTTCCCCCTTACCCGCCAGTCGCCAGGACCCTTCGCGCATCCCTCAGCGTCGGCCGCCACCGCTACAGGGCTCTTCTTTGCTCTCAACCCTTGTTGGCCCACCCCAACACCACCCCTTGTCTTTTGCAGCAGCCCGTCCCCCGCTCACGCAGTCACGCCACGTTAGGGCGTCTGCTCTAGCTCAGCATGCCGCTGCCGCACAGCATCGCTCGTCACTCCAGGTAGGATGGCATGAAGACGAGGACTTGTGAAATTTGGGGTTCGCCCTGCAGGCTGCAGTGCTGCAGGCTTACAACGGCCTGCGGCCTGGACTCCCAACCCCGCTCCCGCATGACGACAGATGCGGCGAGCGGGTGGGGCAGTCGTGCCTGGCACCGCTTGACGACACGCTGGGGCGTGACACCGCTCCTGCTCCCGCCAGCAGCAGAGCACCCAAGGGCGGACCGTCATCCTTGTCGGAGAATTTGTCACTCTGGCTCTGCTCACCATGAACTTTCAGCCTGAAAGGGCAAGGTGGGACTAGGAACTGCAGTTTGGTCCGCCGTTCCCGTCCCCATTGCTGCCCGCCGCCAGCGCTCACACTCTAGCACAACATCTATGCAAGCCATGCCGCCCAGACTAACCCAAGCAACTCCAGGGCTCAGGGCCCGCGCCTCACGACCGCGCGCACCCGTCTTGGCCCTCGCCCCACTCACAGCCCCGCATTTTGCGCCTGGCTTTCCTGGGCTCAGCCTGCCCGTCCCGTCCCTCCCTCGACCCCGCCCCTGCTTCCGCCCTGCGCCGCTCCCCGCAACAAGGCCGCCGAGGCTGGGGCCTGGGGGCTAGCCTTCCATGCCCAGGGGGTCTGGGCACCAGCGTGCGGACGGTCGGGTCATTGCACAGGTGCTGGCCCCTGGCTAGCAGCGCTGCGCCCCGCCCCCAGCCTCGGCTCCTCGGAGGATGGGTGTGGAGCCGTCCATACCCCCCTCACGAGTCATGCCCTGGGCAGAACTCGTACACTCCCCCTCCTCGCGCCCGCTACTTCTTCCGCGGAAGGGCGCGCAGGTGGCGGAGCTGTTGATGCAGGCGTGGCCCCTGTGCCGTCCACGGCGGTACGAGGGGCGGGGTTTCAAAGCCCGCTGCGCTCACAGCCGCGGCTCCTTGGTCGCCGGCCGCTCCGCCCCCGAGGCCAGCCTCCAGCGGTCGGGCATGGCGGCCTCCTCGTCGGCGTCCGTGGACCACAGGTTGCTGAACAGGACTGGGGTGGGTGGGTAGGGGGTTGGAGGCGGGGGTTTAGAGTCGTCGTGGGGGGGTGGGTTGCGGTAGGGGGGGGGCAGACCGAACCCGACAATACCCCTCCTTCTGCGAGTGACGGTTGAGGGGGCGTACGGGTGCGCTTGTGCAGGCGGGGCCTGGGTGGAGTTCGTCACGGACCGGGTCATGGCCATGCAACGCCATCACGCCGACAGCCGCGGCCTACCCCTCCCGCCCCCCCCCTTTCCCCCGCCCTCTCACCCGTGGACAGGTACCGCTCCCCGAACGAGGGCAGCACCGTCACAATCAGCTTGTCGCGGTTCTCCACGCGCCGGGCCAGGCGCACGGCGGCGGCCACGGCGGCGCCTGGGGGGGGGGGCGAAGGCAAGGGGGCGGTTTGGTTGGTTGGGTGCGTTGAGGCTTTCCTACCTCCCCCTCACGCACCAGCCTTTCCACCCCCCCCCCACCTCACCTGAGCTGATGCCCACCAGCAGCCCCTCCTCCATGGCCAGGCGCCGGGCCATCTCCACCGCCTCGTTGCTGTTCACCCTGACAACCTGGGGGGAAAGGAGGGAGGAGGGGGTTCGTGGTGGGACACGGAAGGGTTGTGGTCATGGCCACCTCCTACCCCCTACACCTCGCCTCACCGCCCCCAGCCCCCCCCCTCACACGAGCGCCCCCCCCCTCACAACCCACTTTTCCCATTCAACCAGCAGCCCCCCCTCCCGCCCCCCTCCACACGCACCTCGTCCAGCAGGTCTGTCCGCAGGTTCTTGGGGACGAAGCCGGCGCCGATGCCCTGTAAGAGGAGAGGGGGGGTTGAAGGGTAACGGGTGTGAAGGTCAGGACGTCAAGACAGGTGCCCGGCTGCGGAGCCATGCACGGCAGATGCGCCCAGTTCCTCGCAGCCCCGCACCCCAAGCAGTACACGATACGCCACCTCCGGTGTCGGCTAGCCGTGGGCATCCGTGCTCCGACACCCCCAGCCGACCCCCACTTGACCCCAGCTTCCCCTGCCCCACATGCCCCCTTCCCCCCCCACCTGGATCTGGTGGTACCCGGGCGCTCCTCCGCTGATGACGGCGCACTCGGACGGCTCAACCGCCACCAACTTGGGGGGGGGGAAGGGAGGGACGGGAGAGGGTGCGTGTGATTCTGAGCGGGCAGGATAGGGGGGTCTGTGTGGCGGACGGGTCGAGGGGACGGAGAAAGTGAAAGGGCCCGGGGAGGGAAGGAAAGGGGTGTGCGTAGCTCAGCGAGACACGAACTCGGAAGCGCGCTGGGATACAATGTAGGACTCTGCGGGCTGAGCATGGGAGGTGACGGCGCCGGCGCTAGGCAAACTCGGCGCTCGCCAGGGTGCGGCGCCCCTGGGCCACCCTCACCACGCCACACCAACCACAGCCGGGCGCGGGGTCAGGGTTGCTCGGCGGTTGCTTGCAAGCTGCCTGCATATGCTGACACGCATTGGGTATCGCGCATCCAGCCGGAGCGACTGTACACCCACCGCAGCCCACAGCCTGAAGCGGGCACAGCTCACTCCGGATCGCTATGGTCCGTGCTCGACGTGGGCCGGCCGTTCCTCCGACACGCCCGAGCGGCCGGCCCGTGCTGAGCAGGGGCCATAGCGATGCGGAGTGAGCTGCGCTGCCCCAGGCTCCTGCACCCGGCTACCGGCACCTGGACGTCTGGGGGGCTGCTGGCCCAGGAGCCGGCTGTAGGAACCTCCCCTCAGAGGCGAGGTGTATGTAGGAACCGTCGATGGTTGCCTGGGCGCACGGGATACGGTCGGCTGGCCCTCCCTCTGAGGCCCCCACAGCCGATGGTGCTGCCACCACCCCCGCTGCCCCCCCCCTACCCCCCCCCACCTGGATGGCCGGGTTGCGCTCCTTGAGGAACAGGCCCGTGCCTGGGGGGGGGGAGGGTAGGAGAGGGGGGGAGGTGGTGTCAGGGAGGTGGAAGGAGGTTGAGAGGCAAGCGGAAAGCGGGTGGCGAGGGCACACCCGACACGTAGTCCAGGACCAAGCCGCTTCCTCAGCGCCCGCCCCAGTTGCCCCTCGTCGGGCCTTCTAGCTCGGTATAGGTCTGCAACCCTCCGCCGCCCCAATGCCGAGCGCCGAAGCGGAACACCGGCAAACGGTGCTGCCCGCGCCCGGCGGAGGGAGGTAAGGGGTAGGCTGGTGGTGAGGATGCATCCCAGCCCCCTATCCAGGACCCAGCCCAGCCACGCCAGCTTGGGCCCACAGCCTGTATCCAACTGCTGTCACCGTGCCGCGCGCCCCAACATCCTTCGCCCACGCACTCCGCGGGGATTGCAGCACGCAACCCCACCCTCCCTTTCCAAGCGTGCAAGCCCTTACCCCACCCCCGCCCCTCCCCCCGCTCACCCGAGATGGTGCCGCCCGTGCCCACCCCCGCCACGAACACCTCCACCCGCCCCGCCGTGTCGCGCCAGATCTCGGGCCCCGTGGTGCGGTAGTGGGAAGCGGGGTTGGCGGGGTTGTTGAACTGCTGCAGCATGAAGAAGTCGGGGCCGCCCGCGCGGAGGAGCTGCTCGGCGCGCTGGATGGCGGCGGCCATGCCCTGGCGGGGGAAGGTGGGGGTGGGTGAGGGAGGTTGAATGGGGGATGGGGGGGAAGAGTAGCGCGGTAGCCATCCAGAGGGCCACCGTCCACATCATGTTTTCCCCTGCCGCCTCCTTCCACCCCCCCCCACCCCCCACCCACGCACCAGCTTCCCCGGCGTGAGCTCCAGCTGCGCCCCGAAGGCCCTCAGCAGCACCCGCCGCTCTATGCTCATCTGGTCGGGCATGGTGAGCACCAGGCGGTATCCCTTGGCGGCGGCGTGGTAGGCCAGGGCCACACCCGTGTTGCCCGAGGTGGGCTCCACCTGGGGGTCGGGGGGGGGGGGATAGGGGGGAGGGTGAGGGGAGGGGTTACAAGGGGTCGAAGCCCGACGCCGGGACCTCACCATCTACACCTCTGTCCCACGCCCCCGCCCTGCTCCCCACGTCGCCTGCCCTGTCCCCTTCCCCCCCACACACACAAATACACACCAGCGTGGTCCTCCCCGGCGCGATGAGCCCCGCCCGCTCCGCATCCTCAATCATGGCCAGCACGATGCGGTCCTTGACGCTGGGGGAGGGGGAAGACGAGGGTGGGTGAGTGAGCGGGTTGAGTTCGGGTAAACTCCAGAGGAGTGGGTTGAGAAGCGGACGAGAGCGAGGACGGGGGCGAGCGCGCAGAGACGCAGAGGGACCTCCCTCGTGGCGCTGCAACCCGCGCCAGCACCTGCCACGGGCCCCAACACTGTTTGGGGCAGGCACGCGCATTTCGCGCCCACGCCCCCTGCCGCCTACCCTCCGCCCTGCCCCCCACCCCTGAGCTCCCCACGGGCGTCACGGCTGACATGGAGACCCCCCTGACAGAACGCCGCAGCAAACCACTTTTCCCCCTGTGTCCCGCAACAGTAGTTACATGGCCGGATTCCTTACGTCAAGACCTAAAAACATACTAGGTGCAAGCTTGCAAACCCTAGGTCACTTAGAGGGAGGCTAGTTGCCCCATCAAGTCACTTTGCGCGTTGGCGCGGCGAGCAGAAACATCTACCCAGTCTTGTGTTTTGTCCCCCCTCCCGACCGGCGTGACGCCCATGGGCCTGAGCCCCCACCCTCCGCCCCCCACCCCCACCTGCAGCAAGGCTCCATGCTCTCCAGCTTCACAGCAATGGGAGCCACACAGCCCTTGCTCACGGAGTTGAGGAACACCCTGTGCGGGGAAGCACACAGTTAGAGGATGGCAACGAGAGCGGGCTTAGGTGACGAAAGGAGACCGTGGGATCCGGCCAAAACGCAGGCTTGGGGGGCCTGTCGAGGGGTACCGTGCTTGTGGGCTCGGTCAAACCCCCGTGTGCCTGTGCCTTAAGTTACCTAGTTCCCCAGGCCCGACTTCACAGGAAGCTCTGACTGGGGGCGTCACCCTGCCTCTCTTAGGATGCGGGTATTACAAGAGGCCCGACCCCCCTGCGAGGGCCGACTTGGGTGGGGCTACAGCCCTCGTACCCCTTGTCCCCCGGCCCGAAGGCCAGGAGAAGAGTCTGCACGGTCAAACACCGCCAAGGTCTTGCGCCGCCACCAACTGCAAGCACACGCGCGGGTCCAAAGAGCCAGCCAGGGCAAGCCCCAGCAGCCCGCCCAGCCAGTGACGTGGCCGGGCAAACACGCAGCACGAACCCCAAACGCCCCCACGCAGCACTGGCCCACGACCCTACGCAGGGCCCTTCCCTAGCTACACCAGCGCCCGCCCACCCAAACCCGCCCAACCCGCCCCGACCTCACAAACGCCCAACCCCCCCGCGCCCCGCCCACCCTGCCCAAACCCGCCCAAAACCCCGCCGCCTAAAGCACCCGACCGCACAGCCGCAGGCCAGCAGAAACCCCAGCCGACACCCCGGGGACCACGCCCGCCAGGCGCCCCCCAGCAAGTCCCGAGCCGGCTGCCACACACGAGCACAACGAAGCCAGGGCGCTCTCGACGACGCCCAGAGACGCCCCGGCTCAAGCCCACCGGCGACAGCGCACCACCCTCGCCCCCACGCCCCAAACCTCGCACCCAGGACCGGGAGCGCACACGCACCCGGCCCGACCTAGCGCCGCCTCCCGTAACAGCCTCTCTAGGCTATAGCGTCACCCTGCCTCTCTTAGGCCGTCATCGTCGTTTCCCCCCCTCCCCCAAGGGCGAAGACCCCGCCTCACATGGGCGTGTTCCCCACGAGCTTGGTCGCGTCCGGCTGGATGCCCCGCTGGGGTATGGGGAAGCCATAGACGGGGTCCACGGCCGCTGGCTCCGAGGTGACTGCCCGAGATGGCGCCGTCTCCACAACAGCCGAGACGCTCACGGCTGAGCGGCGCCCCCGCGTTGAGAGCCTACATACTGAGGCGCGCGGCCGGCAGGCGGCGAGCTCCACAGGCTGTGCACAACAGCGCCGGCTGAGAGCATCTCGCGTGGTGCAACAGGACAGGGCCATCGAGCTCGGCTGGTGACTCCGTACGGATTGGAGAGCTTTGTGACAGCAGCGGAGCGCTCAAGGGGAAGGTAGCGGCTTTGTCAGGTGCACGCTGCGATGTGGACAACGCCAGGAACCCCAGGTCGCGTCGATGTGCTAATGCAGATTAGATGCGTGTTGCACAACGAGGGTCACAGCGTGTGTGCAGGGCGCATCCTCGCTCCACGTCAGGCCGCGTGAACAATGGGGGCGGATGGGCGACCAGAGGGCCCCGCTCCATGCTGACCGCGCTAGCAACAGTCGGAGGGCTCAAGCAGCGCAGTCGTTCCTGGGTCGCACCGCACTCGCGTCGTGTGCATGCCTGCCGTCGGCATGCCATGTGCACATGAACGGGCCCCGACTCGGGCTGGGCCCGGGCTGCAACCGAGCACTGCATCTCGAGTTCGAGGGGCCTGACGGCGTGCCCTTCGCGCTCGCGGTCGGGTCCCCCACCCACGCTTTCCCGCGCAAACCCCAGCTTTCCCCGTTGTGCGTCCCCGCACACAGCCCCGTCTCATACAGCTGCAATCCCCCTCATAGTCGTTGTCTTGACTACGCTGCATGGCCCCTGCGAGCACAGTCCCGTAAGTCCCCCGCCGCGACCATCAGGTTGCATGCTGTGACTACCCTCTGTTACCACGCTAGGGCTGCCGTCCAAGCTGGGCATCTGTGCTTCCCTTGGCTCTGTCTCGCTAGGTCCCAGCCTCACGCACCATCCCAGCTATTTGACCTGACGCGAGCTCGCAACCCTGCCACACCGCAAGATAACATGTGCTCTCACGAGCGTCCGCCTCCTCAACTGAGCGAGGAGCCACCAGCACCACCACCGCCTACAGGTCCGACACGTTGCCTGCCTGCCCTTTCCCCAGCCGACTGAGGCAGCCGATGCACCAGCAGCTATGCATAGGGCCGCCGGATGCTTTGCCCCCTGACCAAGCATGTCCGCCCACCAAGGCTTGCAAGGTAGGTCTTCATTTCCGTCCGAAACCTGCTGCTCCACAATCCAGGGGCGCAAACACCTCACGCATATGCCTTGCCCTTCTGACGGACCACACCCCCTTCCCCCACATGTCCGGCCTCCTCGCCCCTGCCTGCCCTAGATTACGTCTTCCAGCGCTGCCCCTCCAACATCCTCCCGTGGTCCCTGTTCTTGCCAGTCCGCCCACCAGTCACGGCCACCGAGCGCCTTGCCCTCCAGGGCTTCCCCTTGGGCATATCCCTGCAGTCCCCGATCTTGCTATGCGGCCGCCACCCGGGTTGCCTCCCACACGCGGACCGTGTTGTCAGGGCTGTGGCCCCCCGTGGCGATCACAGGCCGGGAGGGGTGCCCCCCAATGGCTAGCACCGGCCCGCAGTGCCCCCCGCCTGCCGCCGCCGCCGCTTCATCCCCATTCAACCCCGCTGCCGATGCGCCGTCCACCGCCGGAGGAGATCCGGGGATGGACGAGACGATCTCGCCCGTGTTTAGGTCGTACACCGCCACCGTACAGTCCTCGCTGCCCGTGGCCACCCAGTGCCCCAGGTCGGACGTGACGAAGGCGCTGGGCAGGCAGTACAGCTTGTTCACGTGCCCGCCCTCGTACGTACGGACCGTACGGCCGCGCCCGTAGTCCCAGATGCGAACGCGCGAGTCGAGCGTGTTGCAGAGCACGTACTTGGCGTTGGGCGAGAACGCCGCGTAGGACACGGGCGGGCTCTCCCGATCGAACAGCGTCTTGAGGCAATGCCCCGTCTGCGTGTCCCACAGCCGAATTAGACCGTCCAGCGAGCTGCTGACGATCATGGTCCCGTCATACGAAAAGTTGACGGCTGTGACGGGGTCAGAGTGGGCCGGGACCTCGCGCAGGCATTTGCCGCTGCGGACATCCCACAGCCGCAGCGTCTCGTCGAAGGACCCCGAGGCCAGCAGGTGCCCCGCCGCGTCGAAGTTGCAGCTCATGATGAAGTTGGTGTGGCCCGTGAGGGTGCGGAGGCAAACACCGGTCTCCGCGTCCCACAGCTTGAGCGTACAATCGTCAGCGGCGGTAGCCAGGTAGCGCTCATTGGGGTTCCACGCCACGTCCGAGATGCCCGCCGTGTGGCCCGCTAGCGTCTGCTGCTTGGCGCCAGTCTCCAGATTCCACAGGCACACCGTCTTGTCGGCTGACGCGCTCGCGAGGAGCCCAGCGGATGGCGCGAACTTGACGCTGGAGACCGCCCGGCCGTGCCCGCTGAGCACATGCTGGCAGCGGAACTGTATGTCGTTGGCTCCTTTTGCCATTGTGCCTCCGCCGCTAGGCTAGCTCTCTACATCCGGCGAGTGCGCGCGGGATCGGTCAAGTCGCGTGAGCCGGCAAGCCAACTGGTGCAAGACTAGTCACGGTGTAGTATCAAGCTGTTGCGGTGAGGTTAGGAGCCTAGAGATGTGCGAGGAGGTCGCAAAGGTGGACCAAATGCTTGAAAGCGCGTGTGTGTGCCAGCAAGCAGGCGACTGTCTGGGATGTTGGCTAACGTGCAAGGGCAGTGCGATAGCTTGTGCGAACAAGCTCTGGAACGCCCTGAAGCCTGGACATGCGTGCCGTGCCTCCACATGCCGTGCGCCCCTCTTACCCCTCCGTCCCCGGCCCCGTCCGGCCCCTCCGACCGCCTCTGCCGACGCCCCGTCCCTGGCGCATACATGGTCACCTGGATGGTGGCCTCGCGACATCCTGCGCGCTTTCACCTTCATGCCCCGCATAACTACAAGTACCTTTCCCTCCTTCAGGTTCGCCCCATCCCTCCCCATCCCTGCGCGTACCTGACCGCCTCGAACCCCTCGCCGCTGCCCCGCTCCGACACTGCGTGTCAATGCTGATACGTCTATGCCTAGGGCTGAGCGGGTGTGCCAAAAGTGTACAAGGGGTGCAGTCGAAGATGAGCGATACGCACTGTTAGAGTGCCCAGCGTACACGGCTGCACGGGTGCCACTGCAGTGCGGGCCTAATAGTGATATGGGTGCCACCATGACTCGGTCGGATGCCAGGCAGCTGGCCCGTGTCTTGCGTGAGATCTGGGAGAGGCGCTTTGGAGCCCACTCAACCTATCTAGCTTTACTCGTTTTTGCTTCACTGGACACACGTCCCTTTGGCCCACGGCCCGTATGGGAGTTCACGGCTGATGCCCTTGTCCGTGTAACAACAACAACAACACCGCACCCCTGGCGATTCCCTGATACCCTGCTGACATCCGACAATCCCTGTACCATTCAACCTCATCCCCAGCGCGACTGCATCTCCCTTACCTTCTTCCCCACGACAGCATGTTCCGCCCCTCCCTGCGCCCATGCCCAACCTGCACCCGCTCCATCCTCCCTCGGCGGCTCGGGGATATAGAAGTATCAACGAAGCGAAGGACTGCCCGCGGGTGCTTCCGCCGAAGCCACGCGGGTAGGGCACCAGGCATGGCGCAACTCAACCTTATAACACGTCCCGCCTGGGGGCCGGGCACTTGAGTGCCAAGACTACCAGGAGGAGGAGATGGAAGTGCGCAAGGACCTGCACGGGCCGGCGCTAGTAGTGTAAGGGCGCCACGCTGCTAGCACAACGGCGGGCACTCAACCACACCACACCACAATTACCGACACCTTAGGACAGTCTCCGTGTGGCCCCCTACATTGCTACATAAAGGCGGGCCCCAACGGCTCGGGGGCGCCTCCACCTCCCGCCTCAACCTGCCTCCACCTCCACGCCTCAACCTCCACGGCTCCCCCACTCAGCATCGGAGCCGCGTCCAGGATGTCCGTGCCTGCTGTCCGCCAGGAAGGGCAGGACCACACGCCAATCCGCTTGCTCGTCCGCCAACGCCTCGCCCTCCCCGCTAACTCCCCCTGCGCCCCAAGGTGGTACCTCAGCCCCTCTATCTCCGCCGGCCCACCGCGTCTTGCCACAACCACCCCACGCCTCCTTTCAAGTGTTCAAGGCCCTAACTTGGGCTCCGCCCTTGCCACTTCCCGGAGGCACGCACAGCTCCCTTCCCCACTTCCCGCCCTTGCCCCGCCCCAGCGCCCCGCCCCAGCTGCAAAGTCGTCATCTTGTGCACGCCGAAACCCGCACCCGCGCTCCCCCTGGCCAGCTGCCGACAACTCATCACCGGGGCGCCCTGCTGGCTTGGCCCGCTGGCCTGGCGACGGCGCGACGCCGAAGCCCTGGCGACGCCTGGGCATACCCCCGCGTGGGGGCCGCCTCCAGGCTAAGGCTGCGGCGGAGCCGTGGAGCCCTCGAAACATACCCTGCTGATGTATGCGCGGTTCTCCAGAAAGTTGCGGCTGCGAAAGGGCTTCCGTCCGCCACCACCAACACTACCATCGAGAGCGCCTGTTAGACGCCTTCTGACCCGCTGGCCGCTGCTGAGCGAGGTACTAGCGCGTGGCAAGTTTTGTGTTTCTGCTGGATCTGGGCTCGCCGCCGCCGGCGTCGTGCGGGGCGGCTGCCTCGGCTGCTTTCCGTGGCTTCTTCTTCCTTGCCAGCGCCGCCCGCAGCCTCGTCACTTCCTGGCTCTTGGCCTGCAGGTGCGTGGGCGGAGGGGCCGAGGTTGAGGTGTTGGGACCCGGAGGCAGATAGGACGGGTACCGCCCGGTAGTCGACCGCCGAGCTTGCCACCCCACCCCACCCCACCTGGAGCTGCCGCTGCAGCCCCGCCGTCTGCTGCTTGAGGCGGATGTTGTCATCCATCAGCGCCTGGGGGCGGCGAGCGAGGGCATGTATGATACGTTTTCGGCCAGGGCTTGACGCGCTCAGCCCCCCAGACGCAAGCTCTCGCACCCTACCTTGACGACTGGGTGCTGGGACGCCAGCTCCAACATCGCCAGCGCCGCGTCAGGCCTGCGGACGGAGAATGTGGGAAGTCGGGGGAGAGGTAGAGGCTCACCGGTCATGGTGTCAGCGGTGCAAGAGCGGAGGTGAGGAACCCTGTAAAGCCGGCCCTCTTACGTGTTGCCGCGCGAGCCGCCGCCTCCAGCGCCGCCGGTGCCGCTGCCGGCCACGTTGCCCTTACCGCTGGGGTCGCTGTCCCCGGTGCTCTGGGTCCGGGTCCGGGTCCGCGTGTTGGTGCCGCCCGAGGGCTGCGGACGGCCGGTCAGGCGGGCCATTGAGACCTGCCCCTGCTCCTCCGCAGCCGCCGCCGCGGCTGCACCCGCCGCCCCCGGCTGCTCCTCGGCTTGCTCCTCCCCCTTGCTGGCGGCCTGACCGACGGCCGCTGAGGGCACCCCTTCGACCGCGTCGCCGCCGCCGCCCTGGCGGCGGTCAAGCGCGGTGATGGCGGCGGCCGCGGCGGCGGCGCCCTCCTCGTCTTGGCCAGGCTTGGCCCTCTTGGCCGGCGGCTCCTGGATGTCAACAAAGCGGATGGCGACGTTCTCGGACAGGCATCATAAGGGTTGCCCCCACCCTCAAGGCCTCACCTGCGTGCCACCGCCGGCCCCAGTAGTGCCCGAACCAAGCAACGTGGACCTGACCGGAAGGGGCGGGTGAGAAATCTAAGTGTATGGGGCTTCACCGGAAGCAAGCAGCAGGCTTAAGGCATCCGGCTCAGCGCCAGACCCCACCTCAAACTCCGCTGCGTCTCGGGCACGCCGCTGGCCGCCCCCAAACCGGGCCGGCAACGGCGGCAGCGACGCCCCCGCCGCCGCCCCCGTCCCCATCGCCGCCGCATCAGCCGCGCTCCCAGCCCCAGCCCCAGCCTCAGCGGAGGTGGGGGCGGGCAGGCCTGCCTCTGCTGGGCGACGACGTGACGGTTGGGGCCGCTCGGGGGCGAGGGCGGGGGCAGGGGCGCGCGCGGTGGCCGGGGCGGCGGGGGCTGTGGCGGTCGCGGGGTCCGAGGTCAGAGCCAGGGCTGCCTGCAGGACCCGCTCCAGCTCATCCGGCTCCACATTAGGCAGCAGGTGCGGCCAGCGGTGCGGCCGCGAGTACATCTTCAGCCGCGAAGGTGACCGGTGCTCGACTGAGGTCCGGCTGAGGAACTCGGCTCCGAGTAGCCAAGATCGGTAGTCAGACGGTCTTAATATCTATCAATCTATATATGTACCGGTAATCGGATTATAAACAGCAAGAGGGTCATCGCGACGATGCCGGTCTGCATAACGCTCGTCACGCCTGGCCCACCGTGCCACACCGTACTTCGCAGCGAGTATCTCAGGTTCTCATAGTTTTGTGTGCCGCCTCCGCGGATTCGCGGCCTGAAGCCTGGACCCGTGCCTCCGCGGGCCGTGTGCCCCCCAGACCCCTCCGCCCCCCGCCCTCTCCGATGCTCCGTCCCTGGCGCATCCCTGCGTGGTGACGTCTTGTCTCGGCAGGTGCCTATCCCTCTGCGCCTCCCTCCGGCTCGCCCTCCTTCACCTCTCCGCGCTCTCGGCTCGGCCCGAGTCAGACCTACCAGGGCCCCCCGACCCTGACATCACGGATGATCCGTCCCGGACGGCCTGTGGATTGCGGGGACGTAAATCTATTCTCCTCCTGGGTGCATGCAGTCATCGTCCTTCTGGGTTGTCTGGGTACTTCGCTGACGCGAGTGACGCCACGCGGGTAGGGCACCAGGCTTGGCTCAACTCAACCTCACAACACTTCCCGCCTCGGGGCAGCGGAACGAAGTCAACCGCCGGTAGCAGGACTGTCATAGGGGTGAAGCGATGCTACGCAAAGACCTGCCAGGGCAAGAGCCTCAGGGGCGCCCTCTACCACGGGCCACTACATACCGGTAGCTAGCAGCAAGGGCCTCGCTGCAACACGGCCGGCGCAAGCCGCTCAGGCCTCCACGCACTCAACACCCATAGGACAGACCTGTAACTACGCCTGCGTATACTATTGGTACAGTGCCGACCCCAGCCGGGGCCGCCTCAGCTCTATGCGCCCGCCGTTGCCAGGGGCTGGCGGTGAAGGGCCAACCTCCCCGGAGTCCCCGCCCGGCCTCCGTCGTCGTCCCACCCGTTCCGGCTGCCTCCAGTTCAGAGCCTATGGCCTCTCCGCCGCGCTGCGCTCAGCCTCCGCCTCGTTCGCCTCTGCCTCCACCTACACGCCTCCTTTCCCGCGTCTCGACGTCTCCGCCTCAAGCCTCCACCCTCCGGGCGCCTCCACGCCTCAGCCTACACGCCTCAGCCTACATGCCCGTCAGCCTCCGCACCTCCACGGCTGTGCCTCCGCGGCTTCATGTCCGCCTTCCCGCCGGAAGCGCCTCGCCCCCTGCCTCCCCCCTCCCCCCTCCTTGATGACCTTCGTCTCGCCCCCCTTTGCCCCGTGTCCAGCCCCGCTCCACCCGTCTCGCCTCAAGTCCGCACCTGAAACCTCCTTGCCTTCAGGTCGCCAGACATGCAGCGAACCGTGCGGCCATGGGCCAAGGCTCCGCCCACTCCGCCCTGGCTGAGGCCGCCACCGATCCTCCGTCAATCCCTCCTGAAGCCCCTAAGACAACCCCTTCTCTCCGACTTCGCCCCCGCCCTTCCCTGTTCTCAGCCAGTACCGGCCACCAAACCGCAGAAGTCCTCACCACTGCCGCATGGGACAATCTAGCGCGGCGCCCTGGCGGCCAGAAGGCCGTCGCGCTCCGCCGTGGCCCGGGCCAGCTCCGCCCGCAGTGCCGCCAGCTCGTCGTCCCTGGCCTGCGGTGGGGTTGGCGGTTGAGGGACTGATGAGAGGCGGGTGGGCTCATCAGGTGGCCCCTCCCTCCCTCTCTCCCCACCCCACCCCACCCCACCAGGAGCTGCTCCTGCAGGCGGATGTGGTCCGCGACCAGCGCCTGCGGGCAAGCAAGTCCAGCACGGCAGACACTCAAGGCGGCACCGTGCAAGTCCGGCTTCAAGCACAGCACACCAGCATCAGATCTTCGCACCTTCACGCTGGGGTGCTGTGCCGCCAGCAACAGGAGCGCAGCGCCGCCGCTGCAAGAAGCCGGAGAAAGGCCAACGGATTAGCGGTACAGGTGTGGCGGCCAAGGTGCCAGCGGTGCAGGTGCGGAGGTGAGGGCATTCGCTACGGCCGGCCCCCTCACGTGTTCTTGTGCGAGCCGCCTCCTCCAGCGCCGCCGGGGCCACTGCCGCCACCTTGGACCTTCCTTCCTGGGTCCCTGTCCCCGGTGCTTTGGGTCCGGGTCCCCGTGTTGGTGCCGCCCGAGGGCTGCGGACGGCCGGGCCGAGCCTGCCCCTGCTGCCCCTCCGGCGGCTCCTCGTGGCCCTCCACAACCGCAGCTTCTGCCGCCACCTCGTGCCCCTGCTCCTCCGCCGCCGCCTCTGCCATCGAGGCCTGCCTCCGCTCCTCCGCTGCCGCCGCCGCTGCTGCTGCGCCCGCCGCCCCCACCACCTTCCGCTCCTCGGCTTGCTCCTCCCCCTTGCTGGCGGCCTGGCCGCCGGCCGCTGAGGGCCGCCGCCGGGCCGCGGCGTCGCCGCTGCCGCCCTGGCGGCGGTCAAGCGCGGCGGCGGCACGAGCGGCGGCAGCGCCCGCCTCGCCTTGACCGGGCTTGGCCCGCTTGGCCGGCGGCTCCTGCGGGATGATAACAAAGCGGATGGTGCGGTGCCGACAATCTGACACACATTGTGCACCGTTAGAGGAACATGGAGAGCTGACATGCTTGTGCCCCACCCACGGCACCCCATGCGGTAGCGGAGGTCACCCTTCAACAGGCCCCGCAATCAAGGGTCGCCCCCACCCTTCAGCCCCCACCCTTCAGCGCTCACCTGCGTCTCCCCGCCGCCAGCACCTGAACCACGGCGGCACTCCAGGACCTAGCCGGGAGGAGGGGTCGACGGTTGAATGTATATATTTAGCAATGAGCCGTTGAGGCGAACTGAATGGCTGCTGAAAGCTACGCGGCACTCAGGCTGCGGGCACCTGGCCTCAGGTTACTCACCGGCTCAGGGATCTCAGGCTCCGTTTCTCGGGCACGCCGCTGGCCGCCTCGAAGCCGGGCCGGCGGCAGCGGCAGCGAAGTCCCCGCCACCCCTGCCGCCGCCCCCGCCCCCACCGCCGCCGCCGCATCCCCAGGCCCAGCCCCAGCCGCGGCCGAGGTGGGCACGGGCAGGGTCGCCGCAGCGGCGGCGCCGACAGTGCCCCGTAGCGGGCGTTGTCGGGGAGGTGGGGGGATTGGCGGTGGAGGGGGTGGCGGTGGCGGCGGCGACATCCCCACCGGTGGGGGCACCGCAGCGACGTGCTCACGCTTGATGGCACGGGCTTGCAAAGGAGCGGGCGCGGGGGCGGCCGCGGGGGCGGCGGGCGCAGTGCCGCGGCCTGGGGCGGAGGCGGGAGCCGAAGGGCCCGCGGCGCCGGCCGCCGCTTCTGGCTGCGGCGGCCGCTGGTGCGGCAGCGGGGCCGGCGGCGGTGACGCTTCGCCGCCGGCCTCCAACAGCGCAGCGGCGCCCCGCGCCGTGCCCCCGCCGCCTGCGGCTCCGCCTGCTGGCGGCTCCCTGCTGCGCACGCGTACCGCCAGAACCTGAGGGAGGAGGCATACGTAAACATGCGCCCCCTGCCTACAATCCTACATGCACCCTGCCAGTTACAACAAGCTGGCTTGTCAGGTTGCAGACGCTCACCCCGTCATCCGCGGCGGGCCGCCACCCCGACCCTCGAGCTGCCTTGTGCGCTCCGGGAGCCGCGGCCGCCCCCGCCGCCCCCGCCATCCCCTTTGCCCGCGCCGCAGCATCGGCCCGGCAGTGCCCCGGCGGGAGGCCCGCGGCTGGCGCAGCTGCAGCTGCAGCGGCCGTGCCAGGCCGGGCGGCAGGGCTGCGCTGGGCATGCCAGCGATTGAGAAAGGGGACAAATCAACGTCGTGGTGCGGGGTTCACCTCCAAGGGTATGACGGATGCCGACAGCTGCACCTTCCCGACCTGCCTACATGCCCTCCTACCAGGCCGGGCTGGCGAGGTCCAGCGGGGGAACCGCCGGTGCCGGTGTTGGGGGCGGGGCGGTGTGGGGGCAGCAAGCCCCAGCTGCGGCGGGGCGCGGGCGCCTGCTGCCGCGGGACAGCCGCCGGGGGGCCCTGCATGCACACGTCAAGCACAGGTTACCGACATGCGGGCTTAAGGCTGAGACGACATGCATGCACACAGGAACACATGTCTGTCCAGAATTGCCTAGGGCTTCTCGAATGAACCTCAGCGCACCTGCTGCTCCTGACGCCCGGACAGTTGGCGCCTGCAGGCAAGGAGGACACACAGCAGGGTGGGGCCGTGAGCAGACCGGGGTGCAGGAGGGCCCCTGGATGGGGACGAGGACGGCCAGCTGCAGCACGCATGCAACACTATGACCGCTGACCGTTAACCCCCTCACCTGGGGCCGCCTCCCGCCTCGGCCCGGGAACTGCCGGCGCCCGCCTCCTCCTCCTCCTCCTCCGCCGCCGCCGCCGCCGCACCCTCCTCCTCCTCGTTGTCATCCTCCGCCCCCGTCCCCATGGACCCGTCCTGCTGGGTCTCCTCCTCCTCCTCCTCCTCGTCCTCCTCCTCCTCGTCCTCCTCCTCGTCCTCCTCCTCGTCCTCCTCGTCCTCCTCGTCATCCTCGTCCTCCTCGTCCTCCTCATCCTCCTCCTCCTCCTCGTCCTCATCCTCATCCCCCTCCTCCTCGTCCTCATCCTCCTCGTCCTCATGCTCATCGGCGGCCTGCTCGCCGCCAGAGGCCTCACCCCCGGCGGCCGCCTGCCGCGCCGGGCCCCGTGAGCGAGCCGCCTGCCCCAAGGCGGCCGGGCCGCGGGCGGCGGCAGGCTGCTGTCCGCCAGCGGCGGTCGCCGCGCCGCCGCCCCGGCGGCGGCTGCTGGGCCCTGCGGCGGCGGCAGAAGCGCCCGCCTCGCCCGCGCGGCTGCGCCTGGCCACCTGAGCCACGGGGCCCTGCGCGCAGGATGGGATACACAGACTTTAGCTGTCCATCATTGGTGGTATGTAACTCGCGGCATTTATCCCGTCTTCCTCCCGGTCTTGCGCAGGAGCCGCCTCACCTCCCCGTCCTGGCTGGCAGACTCTCCCCGCTTGCGGCGCCTCACCTTGCCCCCCGCCGCCGCCTCCGCCTCCGCGGCGGCCTTGGCCGCCTTCCACTTAATCTCGGCGGCCTTGAACGCCTTCACCTCCGCCCTGTCCGGCGGCGCGTCCTCCGGTACGGGCTCGGCCAGCTCCTCCAGGAGGCGGGCCAGCGCCCCCTGCGGGACGGTGCGTGTCCGGAGGGGGTTCGGGAGCGTGTAGGGGGGCCCGAGCACGGGGAGACGACACATGTGGGCGGGATGGGACGGGCGTCACGGCCGAACGTACCGTGAAGGCCGCGGCGTCGGGCGGGACGCGCGAGCTCGCAGCCCATTGCGGCTCGTCCCACCATTGCGGCGCGGCGGCCGCAGCCACGTCCAGAGGCTCCGGGGGCTCCGCCTCCAGGAGCTCCACCTCCTGCATAAACAAGGTGACTGGGCTTCCTACTCTTCCTAGAACAGTGCGCTCCCGAGGCCCGGCTCTGGACGCACGGGCAACATGGGGCTCGATCCGGGCTGTGAGCTCAGGGCGGGGGCAAGTTCGAACCCAGCAGGTACGATAAGTTGTCCTAAGTTGCCCCCCCCTGGGCGTGCTCCTCATCACTGTGGCACCCGCCCAAGCAGGCCGGGACCCGCTTGAAACAGGGGCCTGGATGGCGGTGACCGGTCCTGGCACCGGCGATGGGCACCCGGGCGCCGCCGCCGCATGCGGGCATGAATGACCCTCACCGCCCCCTCACCGCCGGGTTGAGGGCGGCGCACTGGTGCTCCGGGTCCCAGTACGGCGCCTTGCCCCGGTCCTCGCTGTTAGTGGTGGTGGTGAAGGTCTTGACGCGCAGGCGCCGCTCGCTGCCGCCGTCGGCCTCCTCCTCGGCGGGCGCCCACGCAGAGTCCGGCAGCTTGGCGAGACCGTTCTGTGTCGGTTAGGAAGGGGCGTAAGGCAGTTAGCCGTTGACACATGTTGGGAGGCCCGCCTGGCCCAGGCCTCCATCCCAGCCAACCCCGATCGCGCCCCTCCCCCACCGCAGTCCGCACCTCGTCCAGCCTGCCCTCCCGGAGGGCGCGCAGCGCTGCGGGGTACTTGACCAGCTGCGAGAGGTGCTCCCTCGCGACCGGGGGAATGAAGTGCAGGCCTGGCCCTGAGCCCCAGTCCCGCGGCAGGACCCCGCCGTGCCAGGCGTTGAGGTGCCGCTGCACCACGGTGTAGATGTTGGCGACGGGGTATGCCGTCCTGTTGGGCCCCAGCAGGAGCTCGTAATGAAACTGGCGGCGGGGGTTGAGGGGAGGCAAGGGTTGTAGGGGTTGAGGGGGTGCGGGGAGCACGTGGGGCGGGGGAAGGTGGGGGCAGGCGGGGGGGTATGGTTACGGATGGGTATGGCGTGGTGCGGTGCGGTGCGGTGTGGGCTCATCGGCGTCGGTAGGGTTTGCCAAACCCCTGGCAGCCCTTGCCACACTACACCTGATGCAGAGGGGCCCCATCCGCCTATCCCCCGGACAAGCGGTTCGCTCAACCCCCAGATCCCCGTTCCCGTCGTACACAAGACCGCACCTTTGCTCCCAGCAGCGCCAGCAGCTTCGGCCGCCGGCTCACCGTACAGCACCTTGATGCCATACTTGTCGAACTGCTTGCGCACCTTGGCGTCTTTCACGTACAGCAGGATGGCGGCCGCCATGACCAGCGGGGGCGCATCCACGACGATGAGCCCGGTCTCATGGGACTCGTCCCCCAGCAGCACTTTGCCCAGCTTCTTGTCGCCCATGCAGCAGGCGCAGGTGGCCAGGCAGGCCGCCTTGCCGCGCCCGTGCGCCATCACGTGGGGACACGGCAGGACGACCTTGCGTGGGGCGACACTCCCTAGGGCCTGGAAGACCAGGCTGAAGGGCACCGCACTCGCCGGGTTGAGCAGGAAGGGTGGCCTGGTCCGCCAGCTGCCTTTCGGCTGGAGCGGCGCGATTGCCTGCATCCGCTGACGCACGAGCACGTGGCCTGGCCCTGGCCTGCAGCGGGGTGGGGCGGGGCGGGGTTGGGGTGGGGTGGGGTGAGAGTGGGGTGAGGGTGGGATGAGGGGGTAAGGGCGAGAGGGAGGGTGGAACGGATCTGCATGCACACGGTTGCACACGGCTGCACACGGTTGCACACGAATGCACATGCTGGGACAGAGCGAGCCGGTCAAACCCAGCGAGAGGTGCCCGAGGGTCGGTCCAAGCAGGCGCTCTATCTGCAGGCGTGCTAACGACGGCACATGGCCAGATGGCACGACACGCGCTCGCGCTGCCCCGCCACCCCGCTGCGCCTCAACAACGAACAAGACCTTATCCACAAAGTTCTAACATACTCGCGCGCCTTTGGCAGGGCTCGCAGGTGCGCTCTATCGGCAGGGATCCTTACGGTTCGGCCATGACTCCTTTTCTGCCCGCAGGAGGGCCGGCTGGCGGCCGCCCGGGCAGGGCCGGAGCTGGTGGCACCAAGCGCTCGAACGCAGGCGTTGCACGTCTGGGGCCTTCCCAGGCAGTCAGCGAGACAAGCGAGGTGACGTGTGGTTGTGTGCAAGTGCAGGGAAAGGGCGTGGGGTGCTGCAAGGAAGCCCAGGGAGTTGCATGGGCCGCCGCACCCTCGCACCCGCTTTCAGGTCCGAGCGCCCCTTGGCCTCAAGCGCCGTTCACCGCAGCTCAGCTTGGCACCTTGAGCTTTTTACCGCAAGGAAGACGGGGCAGGCAGGATGAGATCCTCAGATCGTGGGAGCTCAGACCTTACACACGCACACCCACCCAGCCCGATAGCCCAATACCACCGCGCTCCATCCCTCCTTCCCTCCGGCGGGGCACCCCGCCCCCTACATGCGCGCTCAGCTGCATCCCCCTTCATCATCGTCCGGACTACGCTGCACGGCCCCTGCGAGCACAGAACCCCCTACATGCGCCCACCCCCGCTCGCGTGCGCCCCATGCCGGCGGCTGCGGCTGCGCGCAGCCTGCCCTCACAGCCCCGCCCTGCCCAGCCCCTCCCCGTACGCCTCCAGCAGCGCCACCGCCGCCGCCCCCAGCCGCCGCCGCTCCTCCGTCAGCATGACTAAGGCCGCCCCCAGCACCCGACCGGGAGCCAGCACCGCCCCCGGGGGCACCGGCCAGGGAGCGGCACCCTCCGCCGCCGCTGCGGCGCCCCCGGATGCTGGATCCGCACTGGGTCCGGAACCGGATTCGGAATCCGGTGGATCCGGCCCCGCCTCCGCGGCCCGCGCCCAGGCCAGCAGCGGGGGCAGGGCGGTGCGGGCGGCTGCGCCCTCGGCGGTGGGGGTGGTGGAGGGCCAGCCGGGGATGGCGGCGGGGCCTGGGATTGGGGGTTGGGGGGTCGGGGTAAGGAGAGGTTGAGACGGCAATGGAAGGGAGAGGACTAGAAAGCAACTAGCTTGCGGTTGCATACCTCTGAGACGCATGCGCAGCTGAGCAGCTCCCCAACCCACACCCAGCCAGCCCTGCCTCCACCCCCTCCACCCAGCGGGCCGCCTTCCCTTCCCACTCAACCCCTAACCATCCAAGCCCGCCCGTCCCCTTCCTGCCCCTCCCCCCCTCCCCACCTGCGGGCGGCCAGGCGGCCCCCGGGGCCTGCGCCGGCGCCGCCTCCTCCGCCTCCCGCACCTCCGCCGCCGCCTCCAGAAGGGAGGCCAGGACCGCAAAGACGCGGGAGCGCTCCGCATCGGCGCCGCCGGGGCAGCCGGCGGCGGCGGCGGCAGCGGAGCGGCGGTCCGCCACCTCCTCCGCCACACTGTGTGGGTAGGGCGTGGTTGGGGGCGGGGCGGCGGGAGGAGGTTGGAGAGCGGCAGGGCCGACTTGCGTACCGCTCCTGCTTGCCGTGCCCGAACGTCCGCAGCCCCAAGTTCCAGGGAGCAGAGAAGAGACACTCCAAGCGTCTGCCTTCACGCTCCCTGAACCCGCGCAGCCGCCCTGCTCCTCCTCCCATGCCCCCCCCCCTCCAACATCTGCCACCCGCGTGTGGAGAGCCTCGCGCATCTGCCCCATCTCCCCCCCACCCCCCCCCACCCCCCACCCCCCACCTGCACAGCACCTGGCGCCAGAGCCTGCCGGTGGCGGCCCGCGCCTCCCGGCTCAGGGGCAGGCGGTCGTTGGGGTTGCCTGGGGGGGGGGGGGAGGGGCAGGAAGGGGCTCGTGTGAGATCCGGGAATGCGTCGAGTGCGTGTCCCCTGGCGAGGATTGGAGGTGGGGTGAGGACGGCTCGGACCCGCTCGCTCGCATGCAGGTGTCGGCCGTACGGCTCACCTGCCGTACAGAAGCCGTACTTGAGCAGCTGCTGGGCGTTGTCCAGCTCGCCTCCGTAGCTAAAGGTCACCTCCTCGCCCGCCGCCAGACTGCCCCAGCGCCGCTGCGGGTGGGGGAAGAAAGGGTTGGGGGGCAGACATGCTTGTGGGTTCGGGGACCGGCTTTCGGGGGGACGGCGATGGAGGACAGTTGGATAGCGGGGGAAGAAAGGGGTTTAAGGACCCGCTTTTTGGCACAGCTCGCATGTTCCGCACTTCCGCTCCATCGCACCGTCGTCGAAGGCCCAGCATCACGGACTCGGCAATCCGTAGCAAGTCTGGAAATCATAAAGAGTTGCGCAGGACTTGCCCACCCCTTTCGCTCGCCCTCCGCCGCACCCCCCCGGCCCCCTCACCCGTGGCAGCACGATGAGTGCCCTGCCGGCGGGGGAGGCGAGGTCGGGTGCGAAGAGCGCCGAGGGCTCGGGTGCGTGGTTGGCCAGGTCTGCCCAGGGCAGGAAGGCGGCGAGCTGGGCGGTGGTGACGCCGGGGGCCACGGGGGCGGACAGCGAGCGGGAGGCGACTGCGGGGGGGGGGGCGTGGGTGGGGTGGGTGTGGGGGAGGCAGGTGAGGAGGCGACGGTGAAGGGCGCAGCCCCCCACGGACGCGCTGCCCCCACAGGCTCGTTTCTCCTCGCCCGGAGGAGGCCGCTTGGTCCTCAGCCTGGAGGCAGCAGGGCCGCCCAGGCTGCCTGCGAGCCTACCCCCCCAGAGACCCACCCATGTCGAAGGCCCACCAAAGGGTGGCGTCGTCGCAGCCCTCCGCCAGCCCCGCCGCCCGCAGCTCAGCGGCGTAGGAGGCGACCTGGGAGCGGAGGTTCAGGGGGCGCTGTGAGTCAAGACCGCTAGTGCATTGGACCTCATCACAGGCATTTGTAAACCCTGTCCAGCGGCACGAGCTCCCTGCCCGCCCCCCCGAGGCCCAGCATCCTCCCAACCAATGCATTCCAGCAGTCCGCCCTGTCGTTAGCTACCACGTTACGTTCCCTAAACCCCTCCCCACCTGCCCCTGCAGCCCCCGCAGCAGCGCCCGTGCGTCCCCCGGCAGCGCCGCCGCCCCCCCCGGCCCCAGGCGCAGGCAGCAGCCGGGCTCGGCCCCGGGGGCGGGCAGGAAGGCGGCAACGTAGTCGGTAAAGGGGGCCAGCAGGGTGGGCGGGGGGGCAGGGGGAGGCGCGCCGGGGGGCCGGGCGGGGGCGGCGGAGGGCGGGGAGGCGGGGGCGGTGTGGCCCGTGGCCCACAGAAGCCAGGCAGCCAGCCTGAAAGGGGCCAAAGGGCGAGTTGCAAGGGAAGTACCGGTAAGGCGGTGGGGCTCAAAAGGCAAGCAAGATTCCCCTCCAGGTGGCGAAGCGGCCGGAGGGGTGGGATACAGCCTGGCAGCTTGGCACTTCAGCGTCGAGAGCCCCTCGCAGTGCCCCCTTCCGCGCCCCCTCCGTCCACCCTCAGGCCGGCCCAGCCCCACCTGAGTGCCGGCGGGCGGGCGGTGCCGAGCAGCAGGGCGTAGAGAGACTCGGGCAGGCACTTGCCGTGGTGGGCCTGGGGGGGTGGGGGAGGTGAGGGAAACCAACACCGGTCTGAAGGGCTCAAGTCGGCCGCTTCACCTGCCACGGACGTGCGCAACTAGGCGCCCCCGCCCGCCCCGGCCCCCACCTGCCACTCCTCCAGCAGCTCCCGTTGGAACGAGGCCGGGCCCCCGCCCTCGCCCTCGTCCGCCTCCGTCACGATGAGGGGCAGGCCCACGCAGAGGGGCACGCGGAGCAGCAGGGGGGGCGGCGGGGGCAGCTTGCCGGGCTCGGGGGCCGCAGGCGCCTCCGCGCCCGGGGGCGGGCGGTAGAACAGCCCTCGGCCGCCCTGGCTCGATCCAATGCTCGCTGAGAGAAGGTACTCCTCGCTGGCTTTCAGCAGGCCCGCAGAAAGCCCGGCATGTGCCGCAGCGCTGGAATCGGTCGCGACCGCCGCTGGCGCAAGGCATCGCGACCTACCGCATGATGCTGTGTTACTGCGCCCGAAGCTGAGCGTGCAGCGCGTCGGGCGCGGCGCGCGGAGGTTGCCGAGCGCCGGCTGCATCGTGCGCGTTGCGACGCCGCACTAATATCACACACAAGACGTCAACGAGACTAGTGAGGTATTCGTACTCAAGTTGGCTGATGCTATGGGTTAGGGCTGTGCAAGGCTGTACATGCGGGCGGCCCGTGGGTCACCATCAGGGACGTCTCATGTGTGGCAAGGCGTTCCAGACACTTCCAGGCGGCCTGTGCTGAGGCTGGGTTGCACGCAGTGCAGGACAGTTGGAACGACGGTGGATGGACCCACTCCAGGTTGCATGGAGTAAGTTGCTGTGGACCCACTGCAAAGCGCACCCACACGTCCCGCTCAACACGCCCTCTCGCCGCCTCACACGCACCACCGCCCCAGGCCTCAGCCTTGCAGCCCTAGACACACACGAGCACAGCCTCTACCCTAATCGTAAGGGCTGCCGAGCCTTGCAGAACACGGCAAAATCACACTCCTCTCTCAACACCGCACACTCACTCGTTCCCGACGTGCACACGCCCTGCCCCCGCGTGCCCCAAACGCCTTGCAAGGCAATCCATGCAAACCCGTCTGTGTCTACTAGCCTCCACGCCCGGACCTATACTCAGCCAATTGCAATCGGTTACTAGTTTGCCCCGAAGTGACTCACCCGATCTAGGCCTCACAGCCCTCAGCAACCTTCACTCGCGCACACGCTTAAATCAACCCCGCCAGCCCGAATCCAGCCCAGAGCCACAGTACGGTTCCCGGCGCACGGCGGCGAGTGCCACCCTGCACGCCCCGGCCCTCCGTTGCCCGGGCAGAAGGCTCACAGCGCCGTTCCGCTGCTCGAGACGTGCTGCGGCGCGTCCCTGTTAGTTGCACAGAGGCCTCCCACCACCCCCGGCCGCGCCTCCGCTCTCTGCCCTGCTGAGGAGAGGCAGCGTATGGCACACGCAGGACCCGGCCCGTGCTTCCCAAAATCCTCCGCTGCCCTCCGGTGCTTGCTCCCCTGCAGTCCGTGTCGCCCCGCAACACACACAGCCCTTGAGGCACAGAACCCGCGCCTCCTCGATGCCCCAGCTGGCCGCCCCCGGTCGTCGGCCGGCCTCCCTCACGGCCCCCGCTGCTGCCGCTCAGTCGTCGAAGTTGACGTCGTCCGTGTCGTCGTGCTTGTAGACCAGGCCCAGCTCCGCCATGTCGGCGCCGCCCGAGGCGATGGTGGCCGCGAACTGCGCGTCGGGCGGCTGGTAGACCTGGGCGGTGTTGGCCTGCATCTGTGGGGTGGTGGTGGAGGGGAGACAGGAGAGGGGGAGAGCAGGAGCGTCAGACGAGCGGCTGGACAGAGGGCTGTTGGTGGAGAGCCGCACGACCGCTTGAGGTGCTCACTGAACCGCCCAGCAGCGGCCCCCTCTTGCCAGCGTTCAGGCCCTGCTGAACCCAAATGCTTTGGCCAGAGCCCCGGCCCCCGTGGAAACAAGGAGCCCCCCCCCCATCCCACCGCCTGCAGCCCCCGTGGCCCCCGCGACGATAAGGCGTGCCCGCCCCCAAACCTCCCGATAGTCCAGCCCCCGGCCCCCACCTGCAGCTCCTCCAGCTCCTTCTGCCGCGCCTCGTCCTTTGCGCGCTTGGCCTCCGCCGCCGCCGCCTCCTCCGCCTCCCGCATGCGCCGCTCCTCCTCCTCCTTGGCCTGGCGGGCCTCCGCCACCGCACGCAGCCGCTCCTGGGGGGGTGGAGGGGGGGAGGCCATGGGGAGCGGGCGGTGCGGCGTCGAGACGGGGTTGTGAGACATTCCTGCCCACCCGGACAACTCAGCCCAAGCCCCCGGCTGGCCCGCACACACCCCTGCACACCCCTTCGTGACGCAGTGTTGGGCGATACTCTTGCCCGGTCTTCCCGCCCCAGGCCCCGTGCAAGCCCTCCCATCCTCCTTCACCAATCCTGCCTCTCTCCCCTCTGAGCCCCGCTTCTACCCCGCCCCGCGCCGCCCCACCTTTTCGCGCTCCGCCTCCAGCTCCTTCCGCCGCTTCTCCTCGTCGGCTTTCTGTTGGCCATGAGGAGGAGGGTCCAGGATGATACGCGCGTGTGAAGCTCAACGTAGGGCTCCGCCCGTCCCTAACCTGGACCCCGCGCCCCACATCCCCTTCTCCATTCCCCCACTGCTCCTCTAGTCCGCCCGCTCCCCTCCAAGCTTCTCATGTCCCCTTCACCTGCTCCTATCCCGGTCTCCATCTTTTCCCCCCAGGCTTCACCCCTTACCCCCCACCCCCACCGCACCTGCTGCTTCTCCCGCTCGGCCACGGACCGGAAGGTGTCCCACAGGTCGTCGCCCTCCTCGGCGCCGCCGCCGGCCGCCTCGCCCCCCTCGCCGCCGCCCTCCACCGGGTCCTCCTCCGCGGCGGTCCAGGCCGAGGCGTTGAGCACCACGTCCTGATGGGGGCAAGGGGAGGGAAGGGAAGGCGGAGGAAGGGGAAGAGCCGGCGGGGTAGGGTCGTTAGGACATGAAAGGCAGCAGACCTGCAAGGCCAAGGTCACAGGACACGGGCGCAGACAACCCCAGACCAACCAGCACAACTAGCAAAGTGCACACGCGGTGTAAGCGGATCGACCGGATAAGCTGGCAGCAAGGTGCCGCAAGCTGCGGTGATGCGCCCGCGGCTACTCAGGCATGCGCAAGTGACATCCTTCACGCAAGGTATGCAATGATGCCATGGCAGACGGGCAGCGCAGTCAAGACGCATACGGTGCGGTTTACAAGCGGCCGCGGCCCCGGCGTGCGGCGGCCCCACGCAGGTCCAGTCGAGTGAGGTAATACGGAGTCAAATGAGTGTCGTGAGTCCAAGCGTTTACGCCTAAGGAGAAGTGTTCATGCGCTGTCGGTGCCCTTTCATCCAGTTCGGTTCAGGTCATGAAATCCGTGTCAACCACCAGTGTCGCAAACACAAGTCAACGCCGCCACGCGCCGTCAAACCGCGCCACAACCACACACTAGGGGTGCACAGCACCCAAATTCAGCACCGTCCTAACCGCGCACACACCGCACACGGTGCATCTACCTTGTTGCTCTTCCGGTCGGTCGCAATCGCGGGCTTGTCCTTCGGAGCCGTCGCCGATTCGTCCACCGGAATTGCGGTGCGCGTGTTTTTCACAAAGTTCGGCTGACCTGTGCGCACAGCAACAGGAGCAGCAGGGCGCAAAAACACACACGCGAGAGGATTAACTGCGCGGTCAAACCGATACAGCGAGTACTAACCGTCACTAACCGATCGATCGAACCACGGCGCAGCAGGCGACGGCGGCGGCTGGCGGGCGGCCGGCCAGGAGGGTGGCCCTGGCTCGGCCGCACGCCAGCCACCGCCTCCCTCCTCCCGGCGACAACCCGCCCGCGCCCTCCTCGCTTGCCGTCACAGCCACCAAGCTCTGCCGGCCCGGCCCGGCCTCAGAACCTGCGGCCAACCTCGCAACCACACGCGACCCTCGCGAACCAGGGCCCGCCGACGCACACAGCGCAACCCCACAGGGGCCCGCCCGCGCTACTCGGCCGCTGCCGCGTCGGCCTCTGCAGCTGCCATCTCTGTATCCCCGTCTGGCTGTGCTTCTGAAGCTGCCGCGTCCCCCTCCCCCTCGCCCTCGGCCGCTGCCGGCTGGGAAGCCTCCGGTGCAGCTGCCATGTCTGCATCCCCCTCGCCGTCCCCGTCCCCGGCAGCGGCTGCCTCGCTCGGTGCTGCCTCCGCCGGGGCTGCCTCCGCCGGCGCATCCGCCATCTCCGCAACCCCGCCTGCGCCCGGCTTGGCCTCCTCCCCCTCTGCGGCTGGCGCCGGCTCGCCGCCCTCTGCCTCGCCAGCGGCAGTGTCCGCCGGCGGGGCCTCAGCGTCGCCGGCAGCGGTGTCCGCCGGCGGGGCCTCGCCCTCGCCAGCAGCAGTTTTAGCCGGCGCAGCCTCGGCCTCGTCCGCCTCTGCAGCGGCAGGCTCAGCCTCCGGCTGCTCCGCCTCGTTGGGTTCCGAAGCGGGCTCGGCGCCGGTGGCCTCGGTGGCGGCGGTCTCGGACGGCGCGGCGGCCTCGGTGCCGCCGGCCGTCGCATCCTCAGCCTCCGCCTGCCCCGCCGCAGCCTCCGCCTGGGCCGTGTCGGCCTCCGCTGCGGCGCCAGCGTCAGCGGAAGCTGCCTCGGCCTCGGTGGCGGCAGGCTCCGTGCCTTCGGGCTCAGTGGCAGCGGGCTCCGTGCCGTCAGCCTCTGTGGGCGTGGCTTCGGTCACCGGCGCCGTGCCGGCCTCCCCCGCGTCACCCTCCGGCGCCGCCTCGGCAGCCGTCTCAGTCTCAGCGGGGGCGGCCTCCGTGGCCGTAGCCTCGGTGTCAGCCGGCGCCGTCTCCGTGGCTGCTGCTGCGTCCTCCGCTGCTGCTCCGGCGTCCTCCGCTGCTGCCGCCGCACCGTCTGCCGCTTCGCCCGGGGCTGCCTCCGCTGCCGCTGCGTCCCCCTCCCCCGCTGGCTGCTGCTGCATCTGCACCTTGGCCCCGTGCCCCCCGGTCCATCCCCCATTACTTTGCGGCTGCTCGACCATGTTGCTCCCCTTGACGTCCTGCTCCGCCGAGTACCGGTCGGACTCTGCAGGGCGGGCGCATGGGACCAGGGCCAAGACCAAAACAGAAGGTAAGGCGGGCCCAAAGATAGAAACACGACCTTCGCGCAGCTGGGGCCTCAAGGCACGCAGCAAACCCCAAGTGAAGCGACCCATACAAGCTGCAGACGCAGACGCTCAGCAGGCGAGCCCATGGCCCCTCATGCACCGAGAAGCCCCCGAGCCCTGACGCCCCAGGACCCCGAAGTGGCACCCACCCGAGCCGCTCTCGGTCCGCGCCGGTGGCTTGTTGGCCCCGCCCGCCGCCTGCTTCCCGTTGTCGTGCGCAGGCCGGGACACGGCGCCCGTGGCGGCCGCGGCTCCGCCCCCGCCCGCCGCCGCGGCCTTGTGGGCAGCCGGCGGCGCCTGCTTTGTGGGCGCTGCGCCGTGGTGCGCGTGCGGGAGCTTGTTCGCGACCGCGTCGCAGTACTCCCGCAGGCGCCAGAGCGTGGTGTTGTCGAGCTGGTCCACGTCCAGCTCGATCTCCTCCTCGTCGTCCGGGTTGACGTCCTTGAGGTTCTCCGCAATGATGTTGAGCACCTCGGCCAGCTGGTCGCCCTGCAGCTCGCTCAGCGCAATGCTGAGCTTGCGCTTCTCCACCTGCGAGGCGGGAGGGGTCAGGTTGGGGTAGGGGAGCCAGGTTAGGCGGCACAGGAGGACTGAGCCACAGGGGGGTCGAGCGTGCGGTGTAGACGGCGCGGCAAACGGGGAAAGCGCCCATGACAATGAGGTGAGGACCATGTGGCAAAGTTGCGTGCGCGCGGAGCGGCCTTGCGCAGGGGCTAGAGGACTGGGGGCACCACCACCAGCCTCCACGTAAGATCCGGCCACCGGGCCTGAGCTGAAGAAACGTCTGAAGAAGCTGTCCTAGCCTGCCCAGCCCGGTACATAGCTCACCGAGGTCATGGACCGCGAGGGATCGGCGTCCGGCAGCATGTGCACGGAGTTGACCCGCTGGAGGAGCTGCCGCGCGCTGGACGCTATCCGCCGGTCCAGGGAGATGGCCTGGGCGGTTGGAAGGTGTTACGGAGGTTAGAGCAGGGTGAGGAGCGGCAGGCAAGACGGGGAACACTTGCAAGGAACAGCAGGCTCGCGGGACCAGCTGGGCCCCCGTGACAGCCGAGGCATACAGGGCCCCCCAGCGCGTAGACCAACCGCAGACCCGGACGGAGCCCCAAACGCACCTGCGGGTCCCGTGACAGCACCAGGTCGTCCCAGCGCTGCTCGATGTTCTGCTCCGCCCACTTCTTCTCCCAGTCGTCGGACAACCCGTCGCCAAATTGGCGAACGATTGTGCCGGCCTGGTTGTATGTGCGGCAGTTGCTCCAGACGAGCCGCACATCCGCCGCGAACTCACGCACGTCGTTGTACTTGCGCTCGCGGAGCTTGTTTTTGATCGTGCCGAGGTCCATCGGGTGGGAGATGAACTGCACCGGTGGGCGCGTGGGCGCATTGTGGGCGCGGCTGTGAGCGCGAGCTCACAACAGGGCAGGGCTGGAGCGCGGTCAAGGCGCGGTCCCACACACCCTTGACTTGCGCGCGCGATTGCCCCGACCCCCACCTTGAAGTAGTCGGGCACGCCATCCCGCTGGGGGTCCACCGGCTTCGTGAAGATGGGCGCGTTCTTCTTCTTCATCAGATAGTCCAGGACCGTGGCACACTGCCGCCAGATGTCCTGGATCTTCTTGTCCTGCTCGCCATCAAGCTTTGGCCGCTTGGCATCTGGCAGGCCCAGTCCCGATGGCTGCGAGGTCCTCTTGGCTGCTTGCTGCGACTTCGCAGCCGCAGCAGCGAAGCCCCCAGGCGCGGGCACCGCCCTGACCTTTTCAAGCGCCTTGTTGAGCTTGCTGATAAGCTCCTGGTTCACCAGGAAGCGCTGCTCCGTGAGCTTTTTGATCTCATCGTAGAGGGTGCGGGCCCGGGCCGCAGCCTCCGGTGTGAGTGGCTTGCTCATCCGGCGGTCCTCTCAGCGCGCAGGCTGGCTCAGAACGGCCGCTGGGTCGCAGGACGGGGGCGCCACGCCCCGTCAAGCCCCCAGCCCGAGCTTAGGCGCCGAGTCAAAGCTGTGGGCGCGAGTTTCGCCAAGATGAGGGGCGGCGGTCCAGAAGCTCCGGCAAGGCGGAGGCTGAGGCTGGTGGCGCTGCACAGGCCTCGAAATGCGATAGGTGATGGCTAGATGACTTGCTTCGAGCTTACAGGTAGCGCTTTGGGGCCGCGCGACAGAGCGTTGACCCGGGCCTAACGTTCGGCAGACGTCTATGGACCCCTGGCTGGCTAGCAATGTATAGAGTTGGAGTCCAGCTAATGTATGTATGCCCCAAGGGCACGCCCCCTGCCTCCCTGTGCCCTCCGGGCCCTCGCGCCCATGCGTAGTCGCGACCGTGGCGCGAGCCCTCGAGGGACGCTACCTGCCATATCCCCGCAGCAAAAGACAAGCTGCAAAAGCGAACACCTGCTGGACAACGTTCGATCAACCCGTGCTCACATCCACACGCCGCGGTTTCCACCATCCTCACCTCGCGGACCCGCCCGCCCCGCCCCCAGAAGGCACGCCTCACTCGGCGACCACCAATGGCCGTCAGTCACGACCCTCTCAATGCCGCCGCGTCTACTCGTCATCACGTAACCGCTCAGGAGAGGTTCTTCTTGAGGTCGTTGAGGGCCTCGTAGAGCGGGATGTCCTTGATGGCCTGCGGACCGTGCGGAAAGCGGACGGAAGCGACTCAGGACAGGCGTGCTAGGCGAGCAACTGTAATATGAAGCCCTGCCTCTCCATCCCAAGCTCCTCCATAAGCTCCTCCTCCTGTAATCCCTGCACCCCCCCGCCCACCCCCTCCCCGCCCCAGCCGGCCCGCCCCTGACCCCGGCCCCTTCCCAGCCCCCACCTATCCAGTCCCCCACCCTAGACCCCTCCCACATCCCAGTCCCTCCACCCCACCCCATCACCCCGCCCACCCCAGCACCCCCGCACCTGCAGGAACGGCACGTTGATCTTCCTGCCCAGCCCCAGGTCCTCCTTCATGGCCCGCCGCGCCTCCTGGTGCGTGTCCGCCAGCGCGGCCAGCTCGTGCGCGGCGGCTGTGGCGGTGGCGGTGAGGCCCGAGACCAGCTCGGGGTCCACGTGCTTGCCGTGGCCTGGGGGGGGAGGGGGAGGGAGGGGGGGAAGGGGGAGTTTGTTGCTGGGCGGGATGGCGTAACCTGCGCCAGGGAAGCATAGCTTGCTAATCTTGCGGACAAGGGGGGAAGGGGAGGAGAGCGGGGATGAGGGGAGGGCAGCGGTGGTAAGTGGGGGTCGCCGGTTGGAGGGGCGGCTTTCCTCCGCTGCTCGTCCCGGCCATCAGCTCCTTCCTCGCGGCTGCTGGGTGCACGCGCATCCGTCCAGCCATCGGTTTGTCGAGCACGTGAGTGTCTCTCCCCTCAAATCCTTAAACCGAGATCGACCCCCCCCCTCTGCCCCGTTTCCATGCCCAGCACCCCTCTCCCTCTCCCCAGGGCCCCCCGCCAGCGTAGCCGCGCCCCCCGACCCATCCCCTCCATAACCCCCCAGGCCGCCCCTTCCCCGTTTTCCCCCACCTGTGCGCTCGCTGCTCATGATGCCGTACACCTGCTGCACCACGCCCCACAGCGAGCGCAGAATGGCGGACAGCACCTGGAGGGGGGGGGGGGCGGAGGAGGCAGGCAAGCGTAAACACATGTGTAGGACTGAGGGTCAAGGCCGGTGTCGTTGAAGCTGGCTCCGCCTCTGCACGGCGGCATCTCAGCCCCCGGCCCGCGTCCCCCGCCCTGTGATGACCGGTCTAGCTGATGCTGCCTCTGCTGCACGGCAGATTCCCCTGCCCCCCCCTCCCCCTTCTGCTGCCCACCTGGTCAGCGTTGTCCAGGGGCAGACCCGAGGAGGGCCCCGAGGGCCTGAGGGGGGGGGGGGGGAAGGGTAGAGGGAAGTGGTTCAACTCCGGGGCTCGAGGGAGTCGGGCGTCGAGGACCGAGGGCAGTGAGGCGGGACCGAGGCCAAGGGGCCGCGTGGCGTACGGCGCGTCACGCGTCCGGCCCCTCAACCCCCCTCCCAAGCCCCCTCCCACTCACGCCGCCGCAGCCGCCACCACGCCCTCCACCAGCTCCTCGTGTGCCGCCAGGCAGCCCAGGGCGGACACCACCGTGGCCTTGTCGCCGCGGGGGTCCTGGGGGGGAGGAGGGGGGAGGGAGGGGGGGAGGGGGGGAGTTGAAGCTGAGCGGGCTCCCCCGGTGGGGGAGGGGACAGGCGAGCTCTGGTCCTGACAAGGTTACCGGAGTCGCACGGTGGGACAGATAGCAAAGGGTATCCATGAGAGCACCCTACGAGATACCGCCCCACCTGGTTCACGTACGGGAGCACCTCTCCCCTCATCCCTCCCCCCTCATCCCTCTTCCCTCATCCCTCTCTCCCCGCTCTTGTCCCCAATTGCCGCCCCCCCGCCCCCCCCCCCCACCTGGTTCATGTAAGGGAACATGTCCCTGTTGAGCACCTCGGCCAGCCCCGCGTAAGCCCCCGCCGCCACCGCCGCCGCCGCCCCCGGCCCCCCGCCCAGGACCAGGTCCGCCAGCAGGTCCGCGGCCGCCAGGCGGGCAGTCCAGGCCATGGAGTGGTCGATGCAGAGAGAGGCCAGGCGGGCAAGCAGCTGGGGGGAGGGGAGGGGGGAGGGGGGGAGGGTATGTGTGTTTCGTGCCGTGGGGCTGGGTCCAGGCCATGGAGTGGTCGATGCAGAGAGAGGTCAGGCGGGCGAGCAGCTGGGGGCCAAAAGATCGGGGGCAGAAGGTTTGGGGCAGAAGAGTTTTGGGGTGCTCGGGTGAATGCGCTGCACAAACGGTCACGCGGGCACGGGGCATGCCCTACCCACCTGCTCGTCAGCTGCAATTGCCGCCAGCACGTCCGGCTGCGCCGCCGCCAGCGCCATGAGCGCCCGTGCGGCCGCCGCCTGCTCCGCCTGCTGCGCGGGGCCCAGGCGCAGCGTGGGCACCGCACCGGCCGTGAGGCGGCCCACATAGCGGGACTTGCCCAGGGGGGCCGGGCCTGAGGGGGAGGAGCCCTCGCCGCCCGAGGGGGAGGCGGGGGACTCGCCGTCGGCGGTCTCGGCGCCCGGCGGCTCGGCGGGCTTGGCGTCGGCCTGGTGGGGGGACAGGGATGGATGGGGTGGGTTGAGGATCTCTGTGCGCCCAATCTACACGCAGGTAAGCCCGCGCTCCCACCCCCCGCCTCCCTCCGGTACTCGCACCCTCCCCTCGCCCTCTGGACCCCCCTCTGGACCCCCCTCACCTTGCCCGGCCTCAGCGCCCCCGCCAGCATGGCGACCAGCGCCCCCACCATGCCGCTCTCCGTGTACACGGCCGGGAAGTCGGCGGGGGGGACCAGGCCGCGGGCAGCGATCTCGGCAACGGTGCGGGCGACTGGGGGCGTTGAGGAGGGGGGCAGGCGGGCCAAGGCAAGGCGGTCAAGCAGCTGGAGCGCGATCTCAATCAGCCCCTGCACCCCCTGGATGGGAGGAGCGCACTGCGCCCAGCCGCCCTGTGGCCCAGAGGGCACAAAGAGCAGCAAACAGGCACGACCGCAGCCACGGCAAGCCTAGCCCAGCCGCATGAAGGGCGGTGCCGCTCAGACAGGCGCGGGCAGGGTTGTGCTCGAGGCGTTAATCCAGTCGGCCCCAGCCCCTCCAGCCCCTGCGTCCCCGCCCCCCCCCCGCCCCCAGCTCACTCGGCACGCGCAGAGGGTGTGCTCGATGCCAGGCCCCCAGCCCCCGCACCGCTACTGCCCCCCTTCCCCCCTAAAAAACACAGCGCTCACTCGGCACGCGCATGTCCGGCTGCCGCGGCAGCGTGTCGGCCCACATGCGGTGCAGCGCAGCCATGGCCCCCCCCAGCCGGCCCGGCTCCAGGGAGGCGAAGGACAGCGAGGCGGGCAGCAGGCGGCAGGAGCGGGCGCAGGACCTTGGGGGCGGGGGTGGGCGTGGTTGCCGGAAAGGTGTTGTCAAGACAGGTGTGGAGCCCTGCGGTAGTACCTCTTCCTCAGCCTCTCTACCCCCTCCTCTTGCCCTCTCCCCCCCCGCCCCCACCTGCCGACCATCTGCAGCCCCGCCAGTGCGTCCATGATGCCCGCAAGCAGCTCAGCCTGCATGGGGGGTGGGGGAGGGGGGGGCATGGAGGGGTTAAGAGTGTACATGCGCGCTTCCCTTCTCTCCCTCCCCTACCCCTTCCCCTTCATTTCAACTTCCCAGAGCCCCTTTCACCGATCCCACCTGCACCAGGAGCCAGGAGCCAGGAGTCCAGCACGCACATGCCCGCCCCCGTGTCCCTGCCCATACACACACGCTGCTCCCCCTCCCTTTCCCCCTCCTTCCCCATCCCCCCTTCCTTGCACCCACCTGCACCAACAGCGCATCCAGCACGCACATGCCCTCGCCGGGGGGCAGCGCCCATACACACACACGCTCCTGCTCCCCCCCATCCCCCCTTCCTTGCACCCACCTGCACCAACAGCGCATCCAGCACGCACATGCCCTCGCTGGGGGGCAGCGCCCATACACACACACGCTCCTGCTCCCCCCCATCCCCCCTTCCTTGCACCCACCTGCACCAACAGCGCATCCAGCACGCACATGCCCTCGCCGGGCGGCAGCGCCCATACACACACACGCTCCTGCTCCCCCCCATCCCCCCTTCCTTGCACCCACCTGCACCAACAGCGCGTCCAGCACGCACATGCCCTCGCCGGGGGGCAGCGCCGCGGCCCAGCTGGCAGCCGTGCCAGGCCGGGGGGAGGAGGCGGCGGCCGCCGAGGCGTACGACACGAAGGAGCCCTCCGGCTCCACGCCCCCCCGGGACACGCCCCGCGGGCTGGCCTTGGCGCCCGACCCGCTGGCCTTGGCGGAGGCGCCGCCTGGGGTCAGGAAGAGCGCATGGCGTGCGTTAGAGCAGCTGGCCGCCAAGTTACTGTCACTGTGAGTGAGCAGGCTCTGCTCTGCCTCCGTGCCTCACACGCCCACCGCACACAGCCACCTTCCCGTCCCCCCCGTCCCCCTGCCAGGCGCTCACCCGCTCCCGGCCCCAGCACCACTGCCGGGCCGTCGCACAATACTTCACACACCCCCTCCCAAACAAGACCACACGCGAACAATGCGCTCACCCGCTCCCGGCCCCAGCACCACTGCCGGGCCGTCGCACAATACTTCACCCCCCCTCCCAAACAAGACCACACGCGAACAATGCGCTCACCCGCTCCCGGCCCCAGCACCACGGCTGGGTCGATGGGGTCGAACAGGAGCGAGGAGATGGCGGCCTGCACCACGCGGGCGGACTCGTCGGCGGCGGGCAGCGCGCCGGGGGGGAACAGCAGCTCCGAGTCCTCGGCGCCTACACGGTAGGGGGTTGGGGGGCGTGTGTGGTGGGTTCGGAAGGACGGTATCTGATCGAGCGAGGTAAGATATAGCTAAGGGAGGTTTTGAGGCCGCAAAACTCTAGCGCGTACATACTAAAGTCTTAGCCCTATTTGCGTTCAGACCTTGCAGGCTTCTGCCAACCCCGGGTGCACACACAGATGCAGCCTCGCAGCTCAACGGAGCACCCCCGTACGCCCCACGCGCTCCCGCCCGCACCTGGCGACGTCCTTCCGGAGACCGAGGGGCCCAGGCCGCTGGCCCCACTGGCCTGCGCCCACAGCTCCCCGCCGGGTCCCCGGCCGCCGGGGGACCCCGCCCCCCCCCCTGTGGCGCCCGGTCCCACGCCCAGCTTGGCCCTCCACTCCAGGGGGTAGGGCGGGCCGTTGTTGGGGGCCGAGTAGCCGCGCAGGGGGCTGTGCGTGGACTGTGTGGGACAATGGGCGAGGAAGGCGGGTGAGGTTCAGGAAAGGGGGTGGGAGATCGGGGTCCATGCTTAAGGAGTGACTAAGGGGCAGGGGAAGCTTCGGTTTTGAGGCCTCCCGGTGTATCCCCCGGTCTCCCGGAAGTATTTGAACACGGGACGTGCGCCCTCGCGTAGGTTAGCAACTGATATGATAACCCCTCGGATACGTGCCAGCGGGACTCAAACCCGAGTTCTCCCACTGTCCACAGTGGCTGAGGCCTCCGGGCCGCTCACCTGGATGATGTGGTACATGGAGCCGGCGGGGTAGCGCATGGGCCGCCCGTGCGCGTCCGTGGGGTGCCCCAGCGGCCCCGAGGCAGGGAAGCCCATGAAGCCGCCGTAGCCGCCCCCGTAGCCCGAGGAGCCCACCGAGTGGCCGTAGTTGGGGGAGCGGGGGGACCTGGGGGGGCGGTGGGGTGAGGGGTGGGGTGGGGAAGGGGTTGGGTTGGGTTGGGTTGGGTTGGGGGGGCTCGGAGTGTCGTGTGAGCGTGCCGGAGGTGGTCATGGTCCGACGTGAGCGCGGTGAAGTGAGGTGAGGTGTGGATAAGCCGTCACCGTAACTGCCCAAGCACTGTCATTGCGTCAGCACGGCCGCCCGCTGCTTTCAGCCCTCAAGGTGCACCGTCCCCGTATCCCACGAGTCCCCTCCCTTGCCAACCTGGGGCTGGCCGTGCTGTAGCCCCCCCCGCCGGACCGCGCGGACATCGGACGCATACGGGACACGCCGGCGGAGGGCGAGGCGGCGGGGCTGCGGGCCGACTGCGGCCGGCTGCCGGGCCGGGCCCTGCCTCCGCCGGGCGAGTACGCGCCGCCGCCACTACCGCTGCGGCCGCCGAGGGATAGGGTGGAGGGCTGGCCGGTTAGGGAGAGGAGGGAGGCGCCGGGGCCGGCGAAGGTCATGAGGGAGCCGAAGGCGCCGGCGCCGGCGAAGCCGGCGGCGGCGGAGCCGCCGCCGACGCCGCCTGCCGCCAGCGCGGCGAACCAGTCGGCACCGCCGTCGTGGGCGGCGGCGGCGGCGGGGCCGCCGCCGGGGGCCTTGCCGTACAGCTGCCGTACGAGCGCGCCGAGGTTGGAGGCGGCGGTGGTGACGGGGTGGAGGGCGCGGGAGAGGAGGGGCACGAGGTGCCCCGCGGGGTGGGAGGGGTCACGGGCCATGATGTGGTGACAGGCCAGGGCGAGGGCGCGGGCGGGGGAGGGGGAGGGCCCGGGCGGGGGGCCGGCGCCGCCGCCCGAGGTGGGCGCGGGGGCCTTGCCCGGGAGCGAGGGGGCGACCTGGGAGGGGAAGGCCTTGGCGAAGCGGGCGTGTGACTCGCTCAGGGCTTGACCCGCCTGGGAGATGGCCTGGGCGGGCGGGGGGGGGTAGACGCGGGAAGGGAACTCAGATCAGATGCGCTGGTGGACAAGACAGCAGGTTGCGGCGTGGAGGCTAGGTAGGGCCAAAGCGCACAGCGGTGCTCTTACGCAGGTTCGCCGCCCTTCTACAACCCCATCAGCCAGCGAGCAGAACACCGCCACCAACCACCTCCAGCCCCCCCCCCCCCAAGCCCCCCACCCAGCTCCAGCCTGCTCCCCCCCCAAGCCCCCCCCACCTCCAGCCTGCTCCCCCCCCCAAGCCCCCCACCCAGCTCCAGCCTGCTCCCCCCCCAAGCCCCCCCCACCTCCAGCCTGCTCCCCCCCCAAGCCCCCCACCCAGCTCCAGCCTGCTCCCCCCCAAGCCCCCCACCCAGCTCCAGCCTGCTCCCCCCCCAAGCCCCCCCCCACCTCCAGCCTGCTCCCCCCCCAAGCCCCCCACCCAGCTCCAGCCTGCTCCGCCCCCATGCCCCCCCCCCCACCTCCAGCCTGCTCCCCCCCCCCAAGCCCCCCCACCCAGCTCCAGCCTGCTCCGCCCCCATGCCCCCCCCCCCCACCTCCAGCCTGCTCCCCCCCCAAGCCCCCCCCACCTCCAGCCTACTCCCCAGCAGGTCCAGCAGTGCCCCCGTGTCCCGCTGCACCGCCTCCAGCTCCACGGCCTCGGCGTCCAGGTCCTGACAGGGGGGGGAGGGGGGAGGGGGGGAGAGGAGCTGAGCGGGCTGGCTCGACCAAAGGAGTCACTCGGTCTGCCCCTCAGCTGCGGAGTCACCCGCCCCCAACCCCCGCCCCTGCCCCCTTGCCCACCAGCAGCCGCTTCTCCACGTCGTGTTGGTGGATGAGGGAGGACATGGAGTTGCGGGGGCCCAGCTCGGCGGTGGCAATGTTGCCCTACAGGAACAGGGAGGGGGGGGGGGCGGCGGGGAGGGAGGTGAGGGCGCCGGCATGGCCCGCCAGCCTAGTCAGCCTGCTTGCTTCCTATCCTATCCTCCTCCTTCAGCCCTATGCCATCCGTGTTTGGCTCCCGCGTCCACCTTCACCACCCTCCCCCCCCCCCCCTCCACCCCGCCCCCTCCCCACCGTGCTCCGCGGGCTGGCGGTGCTGGGGGTTCCCAGCTTGAGCGCCCGCGTCAGCCGCGCCGCCTCCGCGTCCACCGCCACCACGCGGGCGGCGGCGCGGGCGTTGACGGAGGACAGCGCGGTGGCCTCGCGGGAGAGCGCCACGGAGGCGGCCTGGGGGGTGGGTGTGGGGTGGGTGTGGGGTAGGGTGGGGGGGGGTGGGGGGGATGGGGGGGATGGGGTGGGGGGGAGCGGCAGGTGTGTATGGGAGTCAGTGGGTAAGGGGGTCAGCAGGTGCCTCGACCTTCACCCTTGACTTGGTAAGAGCGGTGCCGCCAGCTCCGCCCCGCTCCCTCTCCTCACAAGAGCCCTGCCGGCAGCCTCCCCCCCCCCCCCACACACACGCCCCCCCCCGCCCCACCTGCAGCGCCTCCTCCATGTCTGACGGCAGCGCCAGGTCGGACGCCAGCGCCGCCACCTCCAGCGCCAGGGAGCGCAGGGCGGACTGCACGGACGACAGCCGGACCTGGGGGTGGGGGTGGGGGGTGGGGGGTGGGGGGTGGGGGGGGTGGGGGGTGGGGGGGAAGAGCGGTGTGGTCGACACGGGGAGGGCGGTCCTAGGAGCGGTGATGTAGTGCCAGCGAAGCCGGGATGGCGAAGCTGAACAGGCACGTGACAACGTGTCAAGACGTAGCGGGGGGTGGGCAACGTTTCCACTGGCCCTCTGCAGTGCCCCGTCCAGGCCCCCACCCCATTCCGTGCCTGCACCCACCAGCGACTGCACCAGGCCTCCCCCCAGCAGCTTGGCCTGCACCGCCCCCACGTGCTCGGGGCTGGGGGCGCCGGGGGGCGCGGCGGAGCCACGCTCGGGCGTGGGCGGCGGCTTGGCCCTGGAGGTGGTGGTGGTGGTGGTGGGGTTGGGGTGGCAGGAGGGGGGCGTCAGTTGTCGGTTGAGCACAGAGGTGGGGGCATGCAGGGCTCACGTTGCACCGCCCACACTGAACGTAACCCGAGGGGTCAGGTCCAAGACCCCCCCCCCCACGCCAGCGCCCACCTCTGCGCCAGGTGGGCCAGGACTAGCTGGAGCAGGGGCAGGTGGGGGCGGGGCGACACGCGGACCTAGGGGGGAAAAGGGAGGGCGGAGGGTTTGTACCGGTGAGGCGTGTGGACGTTCGTGTCAGGGCAACGGCGGTTGAGTCCTATGGATCGGTGCTCCACCCCCTTGTGCACCCCCGGCGCCCTCCAGTGCCCAGTGCCGCCCTCCCCTCCCGGCCCCTGTGGGCCCCTGTGGGCCCCTGTGTGGCCCCTGTGGGCCCCTGTGTGGCCCCTGTGGGCCCCTGTGGGCCCCTGTGTGGCCCCCGTGTGGCCCCTGTGTGGCCCCTGTGGGCCCCTGTGGGCCCCTGTGGGCCCCAGTGTGGCCCCTGTGTGGCCCTCCCCTCCCCTCCCCTCCCGGCCCCTGGGGTCCGCACCTTGGGCGAGGCCTTGGGCGCGTGCTGCTCGCGCCAGGACTGCGGGCAGGGGGGTGCGGTTGGGGCGAGGACAAGTCGGTAGTCATTAGGAAACCGTGAATCGCGAACGCCCCCCACCCACCCACCCACACCCACACCCACACACCGACTCTCCTCCCGGTGGCGGCTGTAAAGAGCCCAACGACTCCCCTCACCCCCCCCCCCCCCCACCTGCGCCGCCTCCGCCACCCCCGCCATGCGCTCGCTCTGCCAGCGCACAGGCGCCTCCGCCCGCCGCACGCCCTGCACCTCCCCCTCCAGGGCCGCCTCCTGGGCCTCGGCGTCCGCCAGGGCCTCCCTGGGGGCGAGAAGGGGCGTGGGTGGGTGGGGGCGTGGGAGGGTGGGAGGGTGGGAGGGTGGTGGGAAGCTCGCGCTGGGTCAGGACTCCAACCGCTTAGTCATTCTCGGTCACGGTGGTGGATCGTGTTTACGACCAAGCACGAGGGGGACGTTGGTTCAGGGTCTGAATCAGCCCCGCCCCCCCCCGCCCCCCTTCCCACTTCCCCCCCAACTCCAGGCACGCACCTCGCCGCCATGAGTGCCTCCTCGGCACGTGCCGCCTCCGTCTCCGCCTCGCGCCGCCGCCGCCGCAGCTCCGCGCCGCCGCCGCGGGGCGCCTCGCGGGCCGCAGCGGAGGCCGACGCCAGGGAGTCGATGGCCTGGGGGGGGGGATCAGGGAGGGTGCAGGTATGGGGGGTGTTGCTTGTTGCTTGTTGGGGATTGGGAGAGTGGGATGATGACGGGCTGCCAAGGGTGAGCGGACGAGACTGGCGTTCAACGCCAGCACTTCTCAGCCCCAGCAGGTTCACCACCACCACCTCCCTGCCCTTGCATGACTTGAGCCCCAGCCCCAGCCCCAGCCCCCGAACCCTTGCACTACTTGCCCGTGTGAGTGCCTTCTCCGCCGCCTGCGCCGCCGCCGCCGCCTCGTCAGCTGCGTCCCGCGCCTCCGCCAGCTCCCGGCGCAGCTCCTTGCCCTTGGCGGCCAGCGCCTCCAGCTCCACCCTGCAATGCGGGGGGAGGGGGGACGGGGGGGTAAGAATTTGGAGTGCAGAGCTCGGCACGGGTGAAGGAGGGAGAGAAGTCAGGAGGGGAGGGGAGACGGCGCAGAGGCGTGGGTGACGGCGGGGTATAGCCGGAAAGAATGGGCTAGGCTATGGGGACAGAGGGCAGGCCGTGGCAGTGCCTTCACGTGGATGGAGCTGGCATGAAAGGGGGCGGGGCGGGGCGGGGCGGGGAGGCGGGGTCTCCCTCGCTCCCACCTGTTCTTGTCCAGCACGTCCGCCGCGTTTGCCTCCAGCGCCGCCGCCAGCGCCTCCCCCAGGGCCCGCAGGTTGCCCGCCTCCACTGCCACGTAGGACACCAGGCACTCGAGCGCGTCACAGTCCTGGGGGGGGGGAGGAGGAGTTTGAAGCTGATAAGCGGGAGAGCATCGAATCGTTAGTGGGATTGGGGGGGGAAGGAGGAGGGGTTGGGGGTTTTGGGGGGGCGGATTGTAAGGGAAGGAGGGGAGGCTGGATTGGGGGCGAAAGGGGGCGTGTGTGCGGTGACACGAAGCCGGGGGATCCCTCTTCCCCTTTCCATCCTCCAACCCAGCCCCTCCCCACCCCCTTTTACCTCGATCTGTCGCTCCATGCTGCGGGCGAAGCCCCGGGGCAGCGCCCCCGCCCAGCGGTGCGAGGGCATCTGCACAAGGAGAGGGCGCAGGAGAGCGCACGGGATCACAGCAGCGGTCACGGACGACAAGGGCAGGGAAATACAGGCCAAGGGTTGTGTTAGTATGCAACGGAACACGTGCGTCCAACGGGGCGCCTTCCCCCATTCCCCGCACAGCACAAGCGTGCGAAGGGTTGTGTCAGTGCGTCGCCCCAACCCCAGCCATGCATGCCAAAAGACCAATATGCCATGGAGCCCCCACACGACGAACCCCGCCCCTCCCCCCTTCACAAAGCCCCCATCCCCATCCGTCCTAGGCTTCCCTTCACCCCCCTCCCTCCTTGACCCCACCTGCGTGATCGCCCTCAGCAGCAGTGCCCTTCCCCCCTTCCCCTCCCCCCCATCAAGGGTAACCCCCTCCCCTCCCCCCCCTCCCTCGCCCCCCACCTGCGTGAGCGCCCTCAGCAGCAGCGCCGCTGCGTCCGCGGGCAGTACGGAGCCGGAGGCCTGGCCGGGGTCGATCACCCGCTGATACAGCACCTGGGGGGGGGAGGGGAGGGGGATTGGCGAGGATGGGTGGTCCGTGTAATGGCAGGTGGGCCCCTGCGGGCCTTCCTTGTCGGTATCTGTTGATACCGCTTCCAAGGGCTAATAAGTGTCTGCCCTTTCGGGGGCCTGTCCGCAACAGCACCAAAGTTCTATTTTGGGCAATCGCCCAAAATATGGTTTGGGGCGTGGAGGACGGCCCCCGCAGTGGGTGCGTGCGTTGCGCCCTATGCGGCTGCTACATCGACACCAGACAAACTGGACCAGCTCGGACGGGTCGGGGACAGCCCGTGGAACAGATGACGGGGGGGGGCCTCAAGGGAGGAGTGGGGTCACCAGCACTGGGGCAGCTGAGCCCATGAGCCCTGAGTGGCTTCCTGGTCGACCAGACATAGTGGGCCGGGTTGGGACCACGCTGAGGATCAGAGACCTAGGGAGGAGGGGCTTGGAGGCGGGATGTCACAAAACCGTGGCGGCCCGCTCACCGCGAGGGACTGGAAGAAGGCCGACGTGCGTACGGCCACGTGGAGGTCGGGGGTGACGTCAGCCAGGGCCATGAGGGCCAGGGCGCAGGCGGCGGCGTCACGTGGGGTCACGGCGGAGGCCTTGGGGGTGTCGGCCTTGGTCCGGGCGGGGGCGGGGGTGGGGGTGCCCGCCTTGGGGTTGCTGCCCTCTTCCCCGGCCGCCGCCGGCTTGGGCGCCGGCGGGGCCACGGCCGCCAGTGCGGCTTGCAGCGCGGGGACCAGGCCCGAGTCCAGCACGTGCACGTCGTTGGACTGTACGGCACACAGGGTACGGCGGTGTACGGCAAGGGTCAAGTGAGCGGGTGGGAGACCAGGTTAGACGAAGCCATGGAAGTATGGAAGCCAAAGGCCGGCGGGGGCATCACTACAGCATGTCCCCGTGCACCAGCACCGTTCCCAAGCTGAGGGCGGGCGCACGGGCATACGGCAAGGCGTACCTGGGTGATGTACGGGGCCATGATGGCCGCCACGCGTGCCGCCGCCAGCACCACCCGGCCCGAGGTGGTCACCTTGGTCAGGAAGGCTGCGGGTGGGAGGGAGGGGAGGGGTGGGGAGGAGAGGGGAGGGGAGTCAGGGAACGGCGCTTGCGGCGGCCCCCATACCGACGAACTCAATGATCCCCGCTGTTGCACCGCCACCCTTCGCATCAGCTGCTGCACGTTCCCTCTGCCCGGACTCCCCATCCCATCCCTCCCCGCCCCAATTCCCCCCCTTTTCTGCCCCCTCCTCCGCCCCCTGTCCCCTGCCCCCCTCACCTATCCACTGCAGCACCTCGCGCCGCAGCACCGTACACTACGGCCTCTCACTGACCCCCTCCTGGACCTCTCCCCCTCCCTCCCTCCCTCCCTCCCTTTCTCCCCCCCCTCCCCTCCCTCCCCTGCCCCCCTCACCAATCTGCTGCAGCACCTCGGGCCGCAGCAGCAGCGGCCCCAGCAGGCGCAGGTGGTCGGGCTTCATGGGCGCAGAGTGGTCCTCGAAGGGGGCGGTGGACAGCAGCAGAGAGGCCAAGGCCTGCAGGCAGGCCTCCTGCGGAGGTGGGAGGGAGGGGAGGGGAGGGGCAGGGGCAGGGGGGTAGTTGCGGTTGGGGGCGAGCAACGTTCAGCCCCGCCGGGTGCAGCCTGCCATCTGCACCGGTAGCTCCTCCCCCTCCCTCCTCCCCCACCCCCACCCCCACCCCCACCTGCACCGGCAGCTCCTCGTCCACCGCGATCAGCTCCGCCAGGCAGCCCACCACCCCCGTGTCCACCGCCACGCGGAGGGCGCTGCCGGCCTCGGAGCGGGGCAGGAAGGAGGGCAGCGCGGCCAGGCCCTGGGGGGTGGGGGTGGGGGGGGGTGGGGTGCGGAGAGGGGTCGGGGCGAGGGGGGACAGGGCGGGCAGGGCTGAAGGGGCGGAGAGGGACGCAGGAGTGCGGCGGCACAGGCGGCCTTCCTGGTAGGCCGGGGACGAGCCCCTCTCCCCGCGACTCCCAAAGGACTGCGGTGGAGCATGCGGCCTTATTGCTGGATCAGGATCAGGAAAGCACCTGCGCTGTCACATGCCCCCCGCCCGCATGGCACGGCTCATGTGCCCCGATTCCACGACCCCGCGTCAACCACGCACCTGTGCCGCCAGACAGCGCTTGACGGTGTCTGCGCCGTACAGCTGGCGCAGGTAGCTGGGCGGTGGCAGGGGTGGCCCGGAAGGGTGGGTGGGTGGGGGCAGGGTTCGTAAGCACGATCCCACGAGGACCTGCCGCGTGCAGGGCCCGCGAGCAACATCCCAGCAGGAGCTGCGGCGTTAGGCAACGTCTAGAGGACCTCCCTTGCTTCACACCGCATCAACGCTCTTGCCTCAGCATCTTAGACCTGAACCACAGCCCCCAATAGCACCCACCCTGCACGCGCTGACAACGTCATTGCGCCTGACACCTCGTCGAGAGCATTGCAGCCCCGACCCCAGAGGACTGAATCGACCCCACGCAAGGTGACCCTCGCACGGGCCCTCAGTGCACCCCCTCCCCCTCACCTGTTCACCACGTCCTTGGGCTTGGCCGAGGGACTCATGGGCCGCGGGGAGTCCTCGTCCTGGGGCGGAGCGCCCGCGCGGGGCCGCCGGCTGCGCTCCCCTGCACCGCCGGGGCCGGGGCTGGCGGCGGGAGAGTCCTCGGGCGGCGGCGGCACCGACACGGGTGCCACGGAGGGGCGGCTGCGGGCGGAGCCGGTGCGGCTTGGCGGCGCGGCGGAGGCGGAGGCAGGGGCGGCGGAGGCGGCAGGGGCTTCGGAGGCGGCGGCGGCGGAGGAGGCGACGCTGCGGGCGGAGGCGGCGCTGGGCTCCTCGGTGAGGGCGGGGGCGTGGGAGGCGGTGGCGCGGCTGCGGACCGAGGGCGCGGCGGAGGGCGCGGCGGAGGAGCGGCGGGCGGAGACGGAGGGGGCGGCGGAGGACCGCGGCGCCGAGGCGGACCTCGGCCGGGACCCCCCCGAGGCGGCCGTGTCGGCCACCGACCCCTCCGCCACCGACCCTTCGATCTCATAATCCTCCTCCTCGTCCTCATCGTAAGGCGCCAAGCGGCTGTGCGTGGACGTCGCCGCCCGGCTGCCGCCCGTCCGCGCGGTCCCCGCCGTCACTCGGCTGGTGGCGCGGCTGCGGACCGACCCCGCGGCGGCGCTGCGGGCGGCGGAGGCGGCCGTCACGCGGCTCACGCCTGACGCCGCCCGGCTGTGCACCGACGTGGCGTGGCTCCGGGTGCTGGGCGCAACGGCGCTGCCCGCATCGTCCCAATCCACGCTCCCCTCCACGTCCGCGCTGTCCTCGGCTGCGAGGGCGGGGGTGGCGGTGCCGGAGCGGTGGCTCAGGGCGGAGGCGGTGGGGGCCCGGGAGGAGGCGCGGCTGAGGGCGGGGCTGGAGGGGCGCAGGGAGGCGGTGGGCGCGGCGGCGGAGGCGGCCTTTGAGGAGGCGCGGCTCAGGGCGGGGCTGGAGGGACGGAGCGAGGCTGAGCCGGCCGCGGCTGAAGCCGCCTTTGAGGAGGCCTGGCTGAGCGCGGGGCTGGAGGGCCGGAGCGAGGCCGAGGCCGCGGCGGCGGACTGGGCCGTCTTATGGCTCCGCACCGAGACCGACGCCGCATAGCCACCCTGGCTGTCCTCCGGATCGGGCGGGGGCAGGGCGGTGGTGTGGCTGCGGTGGGAGGAGGCCCGGCTGAGGACGGGGCTGTCGGCGGCGGGGCGGGCCGAGGTGGTGGAGCCGGCCGGCAGCCCCGACGCGGTCGTGCGCTGGGAGCGAACTGAGGGGGTCGCGCCCCAGCCCTGGCTGTCCTCTTGCTGCGGAGGAGGGGTGGTGGATGGGGCCTGGGAGTGCTGGGAGGCGGCGCGGCTGAGCGCGGGGCTGTCGGCGCCGGTCCTGGACGCCTCCCGGGGGGTGCCCGTCCTGCCGCTGCGGACCGAGGCGGGGGCGCCCCAGCCCTGGCTGTCCTCGGGTTGCGGGGCCGGGGCGGTGGTGCGGGAGCGGTGGGAGGAGGCCTGGCTCAGCGCTAGGCTGTCCTCCTGTTGGGGAGGAGGGGGCGTGGTGGAGGGGTCCCGGGCAGAGCCGGCGGTCCTGCCGCTGCGGACCGAGGCCGGGGCGCCCCAGCCCTGGCTGTCTTCCGCTTGGGGCTGAGGGGTGGTCCGGGAGCGGTGGGAGGAGGCCTGGCTGAGGGCGAGGCTATCCTCCTGTTGGGGAGGAGGAGGCGTGGCCCGGCCTGAGCCGGAGCGGTGGCTGATTGGCTGGCTCCGCACGGACGGGTCCGCGCCCCAGCCGTGGCTGTCCTCTGCAGCGGGGGCGGCGGGGGCCGTGGAGGCGGGGCGGCTCCGGGTGGAGGAGGCACGGCTCAGGGCGGGGCTCGCTGCGTCGGCTGCGCCTCCGCCAAAGCTGTCCTCCGCGGCAGCCGGAGCGGTGGGAGCGCTCGCCGATGCGCGGCTCCGGGCAGAGTCGGAGCGACTTGCGGGTTGCTGGGCGTCCATGGAAGCGGACTTCGCGTCGAAGCCGACGCGCACACGGGCCGGGCTTCGACTTCCTCTACAGCTAAAGACTGTGCTATCTCACAGATAGCGATGGTTGGCTGCCTACAGCGCGCGATCACTCGCGAGTCCAGTGCTAGACATCGACATGCGGGGCCGCGTTAGACAGCAGCGCGTCGATGGCTTTGTGTGCTTCAGCAAGCTAGATAGAGAGGGTGATAACGGTAGCTGGCGCGCCGGCTGGCCAGCAAGGCCGACGTGCGTGCAGGGAGCCTTGTGCACGAGTCCCTAGCAGTTCTTTAGCGCGATGGTCATTCTATGCACAGCTGCAGTGCTTGCTGAGTCGTGGGGGTGGGGGTGCGGCCACGAGCAGGCATTCACTTGGCTGAAGCATGGTCCCCGGCACGCTCCATGCCCGGCTTCCACCCCCCCTGCTGCACGACGTCCCCCCCTCGAGTCCTCTTTACTCCGAAGCTTTCCCCCGGACGTTTCATACATAGCCTCAGCTCTGGAGTTGCCCCTAGCCCACAGCAGAGGCAGTGATGCCTGATGGCCAGGCTTTAGAGCGGAACCCTGGCCTGAATACGCGAGCATGACGCGAGAGGTTTCACAGTAGGCTCAGTTAGACTAGCGACGGCTCCGCTGGTTCACTTAAGCTCGGTCGCACGAGTCTAACTTGCTCAGGCTCTGGAGAGCAGACGACCCGTCGTCAGCCCAGCCTAGGGCAAGAAGCAAAATGGGCGACCGTGTGTCAGGAGACACCAACAAGTATGCGGAGAACCTGAGGAAGCAGCTTATGAACGATTTGTTCGAGGGCGATGACCTGGAGACAGACGTCACGCCGCTGGGTGACAACGTCAACCTGGCCGACTTCCTCGGTGACTCGGGGCTGATCAGCCTGCAGGACGTGGACAAGGACCTCGAGGAGTTCCAGGACCACGATGTGATCAAGGTGGGTTGGCCACACGGCACACTGCGCTAGCTCCCATAGCCAAGCTTTGCTCCGCGGGGCGTAGGGGGCCAGCGGGGGGGGGGAAGGGGGGGGGGTTAACCCCCACCCGAGGACTCCCACCCTTGAGCCCCCCAACCCACACGTCACGCACGCCGGTCAGCGCGCCGTCACCTGCGTGGCTCTCTCATCCAACGCCACGAATTGCCACCTCTACAGGGAATTCTGGAGCAGGGCCGCGTGGTGAAGGAGTATGCGCGCGAAATCGACGACAAGCTGCGCACGGTGGAGCTGGAGTCCATCCAGGACTACATCCAGGAGAGCGACAACATGGTCGCGCTGCACGACCAGGCGAGCACAGCTGCAGGGGAAGGGCGGCAGGAGCTGCGGGAAGCTGGGGCCGGGGCCTGGCGGTAGTGACCGCAGGCGGCAAGGGGCTGCGGTCAAAACCAGGATGTGCAGTTACGGCAGGGGCGCAACAGCGTGCAGCCGCTTTGGAGCGGCGGTTCAGGGTATTGACCGCAGGGGGCCGCGGACCATAACCGGGACGCGCAGCTAGAAGCAGGGGTGCAACAGCCTGCAGGAGCGGCGAAGCGCGTGGGGCGTTCGGTCGTTTGGGAGGCTGAGCACTGCAGGGCGCAAGGCTAGGGCCGGCCGGTCATCAGGAGTGGGGCACAGCACTCTCTTCGCAGGCCGCAGGACTCCAGGAGCAGAGATCACACTGGGAGGGTGATACGGCCACGGACCCGCCAGGTAGCAGGCCCCGACCGTACCAGCCCTGTGCCCTGAGGCGCAGGCAGCAGAGTCCGCCTGCTCCTGGAGCAGTGCCGAGCCTTGCACACACAGCGGCGAGCCCCCGGCCTGGGGTGGCTTGCCTCCTCCCCGCGCGGCCCATTCAGAGGCGTTGCACACCTCCCGCACCCGCACTGCGGCCGTTCGTCTTTCCCACCACCTCCACCCCCCAACCCCTTCCCCCCTTCCGAGAGGCCGCCGGGGCCCGAGTACCGCTGGCCGGGGCCGGGCCGTCCACACACGGCTGCGAGCTATAGGCTGGCCGGGGCAGTAGTGTCAGCCTCAGACCTGCCTCTGCCCAGCCGGACCCGGGGCTATCGAGCCGACCGTTCATCGCTGCATCCCGCCCACCTGGTTGTGGGCTGTCGCGCCCAGAAGGACAGCAAGGCCCGTTGCCACCCTTGCTCCTCTCCCACCCCCCTGTTCCTCCCGTCCATCCCCCACCCCCCCCCCAGATCAAGACGTGTGACTCCATCCTTGCGGGCATGGAGGGGCTGCTGGCCAAGTTCCAGAGCGAGCTGGGCAAGGTGGGGGTGGGGGGCTGCTCGCATGAGCCGGGGAGTCAGAGGCGCGGTGACCAGCCCGCCAGCCTTAGATACGCAACCGAGGCCCGAGTGCTGGGCAAGGTGTGTTTAGGGAGTACCCATTGGGAAGCTAGAATGCGAGCGCGTGCGATGCAGTGCTGCAGAGTAGTGCGGAGTACCAGAACCCAGCCGAGCAGCCCGAGCGAAGTGTGTTGGGTATCGAGGAAACTTTAAGCAAGCAGAAAGCCCGGCGAGATCCCGAAGTTGTGAGGCGCCAGCTCCTGAGCGAAGTGTGTGTGTGGGGAGTGATTTTCTGCAGTGTTGGAGTGCGAAGGGAGCGATAGAGCGGGGAGAGGGGGGAGGGGGGCTGAGGGAGAGGGAGATGGAGATGGGTGGCTGGGGAGGCGGACGGGTGGGAGGGCGTGGGCAGGGGACCGAGGGAAGGTTCTGAACGGGCTGAGCAGAGTCCTCTGCAGCAGACCATGATGCGGCGCGGAGCAGGCGGGGCTGAGCAGCCTCTTCCGCTTTTCCCGCCCCCTCCTGTGCTACAGGTCGGCGAGGAGATTCGGCAGCTGCAGGTGGGGCCGGGCGTGTGTCCTTGCAAGCGTGAACGCGGGCCGTAGCGCTGGGCAGGGAGCGGTTCACTCTTCCAGAGTCCGCGGGGCCTTCGGTGTTTCAGACTTGGCCGCCGGCGGCAGGTCCGCTTGGCTACGCCCCCTTCTCATGTGTAGATCGTCTCAGGGGCATGGGCTCTGAGCCCGCGATGCGGGTCCCAATGCCTCCCCCTCTCTCCCCCCCCTCTCCTCCCCCCTTCCCCTCCCCCCAGGTCCAGTCCCAGTCCATGGGCACCAAGCTCAACTACCGGCATGAGCTTCCAACACGCCCATACACACACGCTCCCCGCCTCTTCCCCCCCTTCTCCCCCTCCCCCCCCAGGTCCAGTCCCAGTCCATGGGCACCAAGCTCAAGAACCGCCACATGCCTCCGACACGCCGCCAAAACACACACGTTCCCCGCCTCTTTCCCCCCTTCTCCCCCTCCCCCCAGGTCCAGTCCCAGTCCATGGGCACCAAGCTCAAGAACCGCCGCGCCGCCGAGTCGCAGCTGGGGTCGTTCATCGAGCAGCTGACCATCGGGGACGACCTGGTGACGGCCATCATGGAGCACGAGGTGGGGGGGGACGGGGGGGTAAAGCGTGTGTGTATGGGCGTGTCGGGGGGTTTGTCGCAGTGCAATGCGGAGTCCTGGCACCAGCACAACTAAATCACAACGTACGCCACGCAACCACTGACGAGCCCGTTCACCACCACCACCACCCCTCCTACTCCTTATCCCCTAAGGTCAACGAGGAGTACGTGGAGGCGCTGGTGGCGCTGGACCGCAAGCTGCGCTTCGTGCGGGAGGATGGGGTGGCTCGGCAGTCCATGGCCAAGCGGGACATCGAGGGGGCGCTGGAGAAGCTGAGGGTGCGGGCGGTGACCAAGGTGGGGGGTTGGGGGTGGGGGTCGGGGGGGGGGGGGGCGGGGGGAGGGGGGGGAGGGGGGGGGGGGAGGGGGGGGCGGGGGCCGGGGCCCAAGGACATGAGGGCGAAGGGTAGGGTAGGTATTCAGCTAGCTCTCCTGGGAGGTGGGAGATGCGGGTGCGGGTCCTGCACCACGCGTCGGCCGGGGCCCCACCTCTTACACCAGCTCTCCTCTCGTCCCCATGCCGCTCCATCTCTCCAATGCTCCGGGAACCACCCGCTCGCCCCTCGGCCCCCCCCCCCCAGGTCCGGGAGCACATGCTGAACAAGGTCTACCAGCTCAAGCGCCCCAAGACCAACGTGCAGGTGGGGAGGGGTGGCAGGTGGGCGGACGGGAGGGAAGGTGGGAGGCATCCTGAGGGCTGAGTGCTGGGGTGTCGGGGTACCGCAGGGGCTGCTCAAAGGCCTCTCCATGCCACGAAACGTACATACCCCGGCCCATACACACACGGCCCATACACACACTCCGCCGGCCTTTCCCCCGCTTCCCCTTCCTTCCTCCCCCCTCACCCCACCCGCCCACACAGATCCAGCCTCCAGGGCACCACCCCGCGCCCTTTCCCTTCCTAACCCCCCTCCCATTTCGCTTTCTTCCTCCCCCCCCTTCCCCCCCCCCCACACAGATCATCCAGCAGTCGGTGCTGCTCAAGGCCAAGTACTTTATGCGCTTCCTGCGCATGCACGGACCCGACGTGTACACAGAGGTGGGGGCGGGGGCAGATTGAGGGTGGTGGTGGCGGAGAGGGTGACGTGGGGCTAAGGGGGGCAGGGATAGGGACAGGGGTGGATGCAGGGGAGGGCCGGGGCCGCGGGCTCGGAGCGCGCGTGCTTGAAGTGCATGCCGTGTCCATCTGCATCGATCTTCCTGCCCATTCTCTCCACCCCTGACCCTCGTTGCGACCCCCTCCACCGCCGCTCGGCCCAGATCCGCGCCGAGTACGTTTCCGTACTGTCCAAGATCCTGGCCTCCCACTTCCGTACATACCTGGGGGCCATGGAGAAGATGCAGGTGGGGAGGGGGCCCGGGAGGGGGAGGAGGAGCAATCTCGCGGGGGTGGGGGCTTCACGCTTGATGCCGGCGCGTGTGGGAACCCCAGGTGCTCTGCACACCGTCTCGTAACCATCCATTCTTCTCCCTCCCCAACCACCGCGCCCACCCACCATCCTCTCCTCCCTCTGCCCTCTTCCCCCCCCACACACATACCCACCCTTCCTTCCCACCCCTCCCTACCCACCCCTCCCTACCCACCCAGCCGGCCGGCTAACTACCGCGCCTGAGACTCCCAGGCTCATGCGAGCAGCCCTTCATACCCACCCTTTCTTCTCCCAACTCGAACGCTATCCCCACCCACCATCCCCACCCCCGCCCCCTCAGGCCTCCGTGGCGGGTGCGGGGGACGTGCTGGGCGCCCCGGAGAGCGGCGCAGGCGGGGGCGGCCTGGGGGGGCTGTTCGGGGGCAAGTCGGCGGCGAGGCCCACCACGGTGAGCGGAGGAGGGGGATGTGAGGAGGGCAGAAGAGGGCCGAGGGTGGCGAGGGGGAGCAAGGGAGGGGTACGGTTGGAAGGGGAGGGAGGGGGTACGGTTGGAAGGGATGGGGCCCCTGTAAGCCCCCTGGTTGGCAGCCCGGCCCACCACGGTGAGGGAAGTGGAATGGGGGAGGGGTGAGCACGGCAGGGTATGTGCCGTTTAAAAGCGGGTCCGATTCCACCCCTGACCTGCATCCCCGCCCCTTTCTTCCCCGCCCCTCCCTCGTCGCCCCCGCCCCCCCCCCCCCCTCCAGGAGGCCACCTTCAGTCTGGGCGACCGCGCGGCGGTGCTGGACCAGGTGGGAGGGGGCACGGGGGGCTGGGGCTGGGGGCCAGGTGCGGTACTAGAGGCACCAGCGTCCAAGAGACGACCAAATGTGCACCTCAGGCATTCTGGAATTGAATAGGGTTGGAGGGATGCGTGTTGGGTGATGCAGTGAGGGTGCACGTCCTCAGGGCAGCCGCGGCGCCTTGGCGTGTGGGAACGTCGGGTATCCGGCTGGTCCATGCATGGCCTGCGCCCCTCGCCTACGCCCCTGAAGTGTCCCTTCCCCTCTCCCTTCCCACCTAACCCTCCCCCAGCTGGACAAGCCGGCCATCATCCCCCACATGGCCGAGTACGAGGGACGCAAGTTCCCCTACGAGGTGCGTGGCGGCGAGCATGGGCGGTGGCATCGGGGAGGAAAGGTACCCAGCGCCTGGCGGCCTCACTGTTACAGGTGTTGACCTCCTGACACCCCCCTCCGCCCCCTCCCCCCCAGGTCATCTTCCGCAACGTGCACAAGCTGCTGCTGGACACCGCCACCTCGGAGTACCTCTTCTGCTGCGACTTCTTCGACGAGGACGAGGGCCTGCCCGTGTTCCGGGACATGTTTGCGCCCATCGTGGCGGTGGTGGAGGGGGACCTGGCGCACAACCTGCAGGTGGGGGACGGGGGGGGGGCGGAGGGGGCTGTCAAGGAGGGGCACGTGTGTATGGGACATGTGCATGCACAGACTAGTACCCAATGATCCGCATCGATCCTCCCCCTCCCCCCCCCTGCCCCCTCCCCCCCCCTGTCAGGACATCTCTGATCTCATCTGCGTGCTGCTCATGATCCGCATCAACCACGACCACCGCAAGCTCATGCTGCGCCGCCGCGTGCCCTCCCTGGACGACTACCTGGACCGGGTGCACCTGCTGCTGTGGCCGCGGTTCAAGGTGCGTGTGTGTGGGGGGGGGGGGGGGGGAAACAGGCGGGAGGAAACGTGTGTGCTGAGGCCACTGTGGGTAATGCTATGGGTAATGCTGAGCTGCGATCGTAAGGACGGGAGGGCAGGGGGGTAGGGTGCACATGCGGCTGTGGACCAGGTTCAAGGTGTGTGTGTGCTGAGGCTGTCGTGAGTTGTGCGGCCCCTCCTGCTGCTGATGTGACGCCCAAGAATTTGTTTTTTTTGTTGTGGGGGTGGGGTGGGGAGATAGGCGTGTACCGGGTACCGGGTCGCCTACTGCCGGGTCCTCTCACCTGTCTTTGCATGCAACCGCGGTCCCACCCTCCTCTTCTTACCGCGCGTGTCTACCCCTTTCTGCAAGCTAAGCTTCCCTGGCGCAGGCGTCAAGACGCTCTCCCGCTTCTCAGCTTCAAACACCCTTTCTGCCCCCCCCCCCCCCCCAGCTCCTGTTCGACGCCCAGCTGCAGTCCGTCCGCCCCGGCGCCGAGCGGGCCCTGTTCGTGGACTCCCCCGCGCCCCACTTCGTGACCCGGCGCTACGCGGCGCTGGCCTCCTCCGTGCTGGTGCTCATGGCGGGGTACGACAGCGGCGACCCGGGTGAGCCTGTGCGATTGCGACCGAAAGGAAGGGCGGGGAAAGGGGGCAGGAAGGGGATCGGGTCTCATGGGGCGCCGAGGTTGTGGCCGTGTGTGGGAGGGCCCCGGGTCACTGGTTGCCTCCCCCCCCCCTACCCCCCCCCCCCCCAGGCGTGTTCAAGGCCCAGTCGTTTGTGGACATGATGGAGCGGCTGTGGCAGGTGCTGCACGACCTGCTGCTGCGCATGAGCAACCTGTTCCGGGACAGGCGCACAGGCAAGGGGGGAGAGGGATGGGGGGGGAGGAGGGGGAGGGCGTAAGAGTCAAGCTGTGGGTTAAGGGCGGAGATGGCTTTGGCTGGGGCCGCTGCAGCGGCGGAGGGGTTCGCTTAAGCCTGGACCGCATAGCTAGCTGCTCCCTAACCCCCCAAACTGACTTTGATCGCCCCTCCCTGATTGTACGGCAGGCATCGTGTTCCTCATCGTGCAGTACAGCCACATCCACACAACGCTGCGGGCGGCGGCGGCGGGCGCACTGCCGGGCGCAGCGCCGCCGGCGGCGGGGGCGGGCGGCCCGGCGGCGGGGCCCGGGGGCCCGGGCGGGCCCGGCGCGGCGGGAGCCGGAGCGGGCCCGGGGGGCCCCGGAGGGGCCCCGCCCGGCAGCTCGGGTGGCGGCGGTCAGGGCGGCCCAGGGGGCCAGGGGCAGCAGGGGGGACCCGCGGGGGCGGCGGCGGCGGGTATCGGCCGCACAGGTCTCGCAAACCTCAAGGAGTGCGAGGTGAGGCCCAAAGGGGTAACGACGGGGGGTGTGAACCGGGAGTGGTGCGCGGTGGGTGCAAGCGTTTTGCTCCTGTCTAGCTCTGACCTGCATTCCCAATCCCCCCCCCCCCCTGACAGGACCAACTGGCCTCCTGCACGGGACTCTTCGTGGACGACCAGGTGAGGGGGGGGGGATGGGGCGCCGGAGGCTTGGGGTTGGGGTGGCCGCATGGATTGCCCTCACCATCCCTTCCTGCCGGCGGCGCGATCCCGCCCGCTTTCAAACACCCCGTCCCTCCCTCACCCCCCCAGCTGGCCGCCCACTTCCGCGACCTGGGGACTCATGCCCTCTCCATCTCCTCTCCTCCCCTTACTCTTTCCTACCCAACCTTGCCCTCCCCCTTGCCCCCCTCCTCTCCCCCCCCCCCCAGCTGGCCGCCCACTACCGCGACCTGGTGGACTTCGTGCGCAAGGCCGAACAGGCCGCCAAGCGCAGCGGCGCGGCGGAGGGGCAGACCATCCCCGGCTTCGGGCCGCAGCAGGCGGCGCCCATCCTGAGGGACTTCGCGGCCAGGTGGGGGGGAAGGGGGGGGGCGGAGGGAGCCTCATGCTGCATCAAGGAACGTACAGGGCCTGGGCCTAACGTGATGAGTAGATGCTGAGTACAGCTGTCTTGCCCCTTCCGCCCTATCCCCTCCCCCCCCTCTGAACTCCCTCACCCCTCCCAGGTGGCAGGCCGCCATCAAGGCCATGCACCGGAAGGTCGACCATACACACACGCCCTGCCCCCTTCCCCCCCCTCCCCTTCGAACTCCCCCCCAGGTGGCAGGCCGCCATCGAGGCCATGCACCGGGAGGTGGCGGCGCAGTTTGCAGAGACGGGCTGCGGGCGGGACGTGCTGCAGGCGTCCATGACGTCACTGCTCAAGTACTACACACGGTGAGGAAGGGAGGAGGCGGATGCATGGCGTTGGGGCGGGGCGCCCCCCCTCTCCAGAGCGTACGAGCGCAGCCCTCACATGCGATCACAAGGCTAGGTGAGCCGCCACTGACACACATGAGAACGTATCAATCTCAATCCTCCCTTCACGCCGGCCCATACACACTGCCCCTCTTGCCCCGCCCCCCCTCTTAACCCTCCCCCGCTTCACCCCCTGCCTCCTCTGCCCCTCCTCCCCGCTCTACCCCTCCCCCCCCCCTTAGCTTCCTGGAGCTCCTCAAGCGCCAGGGCGCCGAGGGCCTCACCCTGGTGCGCGAGGCGGTCAACGTGCCGTCCATCATGTACGAGATCAAGCGGATCACCAAGACCTGATCCGGATCCGAATCCGGGTCTGGAGATTTGGACGCGTGGATCCAGGAGGCGGAAGTCTGGCTCCTAGCCAGCCTGGATGAGCATGGCCCCATGGGCGAGGTCCCCAGGGGAGGACGGGAGTGGCACCGTGTTCGCCTCTAAACGGGGCGGCGGGGCGGGGCACGGGCGAGGCGGGGCAGAGGGCAGAGGCCCCGACCGGTGGGGTCCGCTGTGCAATGGGGCTAGGCTCCCTGCAGGCTACCGGCAAGGGGGCGAGGGTTAAGGATGTCAGCGAAGAAGAGGTCGCAAGTTGGCGAGGGTGCAGCAGCGGCGCACAGGCGGGCGTCACGTGGCGCGGCAGTGCGTGCGGGCGTAGTACCCCCGACCGAGTGATGGTGAAGCTGTCCCCGGAGGTGATGTGCTGTGTGCGATGCTGTGGTACGACATGGTGAAGGTGCCCCCCGAGGTTATTACAGGCAACGTTTCGTTGGCCGACGCAAAATGCCCCCCCGAGGTGGTGGACCGGACAGCGGCCGCTGCGCTCGCCAGGCTGGGGAAACTCGGGAACGGCCGTGGAGGTTGAAGAGCTTTATTGAAGCGAAAGCCGCTTGGCTGTAGAGGACGTAGCGCAGGTGGGGACCGGTGGGCATAGCCCCCGTGCAGTCGGTGATGCGGCTGGTCGCGGCTGTGAAGAGCTGAGCCGGTAACTGGTAGCAATCGAACAGGTCCTCTTGGAGGCAGGCGCGAATAGCACTATCCTGATTCGCTTGCCCCCACGGCCCCAGCCGTGAAGCTGGGACTGGGGCACAGATGTTGCTTACAAGTGGAGCTGTGCTGGCAACAGTAGGGGGAAAAGGGGGTCGGGCGTCGGAGGGCTCAGGCGCTCAGCCTACATGCAGTGCACAAGCAGCAAGGGAATCTAGCACTTGGTGTGCACAGCACCGCACGGAGGCTGCCGCTCGGGTCTGGGGGTGGTGGAGCGCTTAGAGGGCACGGTAACGGCATGGAGGGCACGGTAACAGCGCAGGAGTAAGCCGTCCTCCGCGGCCAGACGTCGGGCTGGGCGGGCTGGGATCAAGGGCAGCTGTGGCCGGGCCTGGGCTGGGCCTGGGCGGCATGGGCAGGGAGCTGGATGGTCGCACACATGGTTCGCCCGCCCTCACCAGAGATGGTCATTATTGTTTCAAGTTTCAGATGGAATGCCAACACTCGCTTTGCGAGGCCACTACGCATGCCGCGTCCAGCGCCGAGGCCGGCGCGGTCTGGTTGCCCGAGATAGCTGCCCACATAGCCAGGTTTCTGCCCATGAACTTCGTAGCTTGCACGCTGCGCGTCCTAGACAAGGCGGCTTCGCAGCAGTTCAGCGACTGCCGTTCCGTGCAACTCTCACGCCCGGCCCCTCGCTGGGCGTTCGGGGAGCACTGGACGGCTCCTAGGGCGTGCAGCAGTCTCACGTTGAAGCAGCGGCAGCAGCTGGTGTGCCTTGTCGCAGCCAGCGGCGATGTGGTCAACCTCGATGTGGCCATCAAGGCCGCGGGCTGCGCTTCGACCGACGACAAGTGGCTCGAAGCTGCTGCCGCGGCGGGCGCGCTCGAGAGCTGCTTGCTTCTCGCCAGCGCCTTCCCTGTGTCGGCTGCAGGATGGGGAATGGCGCTGAATGCTGCCGCTAAGGGGGATCACCGCGACGTGGTCGACTGGTGCCTGGCCAGCGGGGCCGTGCGCTCCTGGGCGGCCGCAGCTGCGGCCTACAGTGGCGGCTACGCAGCGCTGGCGGGAGAGCTGGAGCCAGACGAGGAGGATCTACACGTCAGCTGGAAATTCGACAAGGTGTCTGGCGCTGCCGAGGGCTGTACGCTGGAGCTCGTAGAGAGCATTTGGGCGCAGTGGGGCGAGGAGCTGGAGTGCTACGACCTCTTTGACCCGCTGTACGCCGCCGTCGGCAGCGCCACGCCCGACTGGGAGGCCAAGGCCGAGTTCCTGCTCGCCCAGGGCATGCTCTTCACGAGGGGCTGCCACTGGGCGGGCCACGTGCTGCGCCTCCCGCCCGACACCGCCCTCCAGCGCTTCGAGTGGCTGGCGGCACGGGGCTTTGAGCCCGACGGTCCCAACGTGCGGGCGGCGGCCCGGGCCGGCAATTTTGTGGCGGTCAAGTGGTTACTGGACGCCACCAGCAGCATACCACACAAGCTCATACTCGTCAAGGGGGCGGTCGGGGCCGCTCTCGAAGCCGGGCCGCCGGGTCTCCCGGTCCTGCGATGGCTGGTGGAAACGCAGGGCGGCGGCGTGGGGTTCCTCGACTACCGCTGGTGAAGGTTCGACGAGGCCGCGCACGCTGACTGTGTGGAGGCCATGGTTCTGACTCGGGAGGTCGTCGGTGAACGGGATGTGATATTCGGCGAGTCCAGCTGGGGCGCTGCCGCCCACTCCGGCTGCGAGGCGGCCCTCGAGGGGCTGGACGAGATGGGCTGCCCGAGGCCGGTGGGTGGGCGGCTGCTGCTGGGAGCAGGGGGGGGTCGGCTGTGTTGGGGGCCTGGGGTTCGGGCTCGTAGCGGTGAGGAAGGTGGGCCATGTAAGGCCGGGCCGGGACGTGTATCAGGCGGGGCAGACCGGGCACTGCAGGGGCCACTGCTCTGAGCTCCAAGCAGGGCGGGTGCTTCCAGTGCCCGATCGCCTTCGTTGCCTGGGGCCTTCAATTAATCCCTTTAAGTCAGCCGCCGATTCCGGCACCCGGTGGCTCCAGGGGCTCTGCCGCCGGCCGTCTGTGCCCCAACTGCGGACATGCAACATCCCCCCGCTAGCTGATTCCCCTTCCGCCTCCTCTTCCCCATCCTGGTGGCTTCCGCAGGCTGATGGGCGGCCCTACGTGAGGGCTGCGTGCAACGACGACACTCGCACGCTGCGCGTGCTGCGGCGGTTGGGGCTTCCGTGGGGCAAGCCTCGTGCCGCGGGCGGGCTCGGCACGTTCGCGTCAGCCCTGTGCGACGGAGCGAGCCCAGGCGCCCTGCGCTGGATGGTGGCGGAGGGCTGCCCCGTGGATTGGGCTGAGGCGAGGAAGGCGGCGGGGCAGAGGCTGCCGCAGTCGGGGCAGGCCGGTGCGGAGGAGGTGATGGCGTGGATTCAGGAGGAGGAGGCAGGAGGCCGCCGCTGACTAACGTACGGTAGATGGGCTTGCGGGAATTCAGGGCTTCGCAGGGCCGCTTGGGCAAGAGGTGTATCGGTCAGCGGGGGATAGGATCCAGGGCAAGGCGCAGTCACGGTGCGGTTGCCATGTGACGCCAATTGGCGTGTCCCTCGGCCGAGAGGTCCCCACACGCACTTGGCTGCGGGTTTCTGCGATGTTCGGGGATGAAGTGCGGTATGGGCGCATGGGGCAGAGCGGCAGAGCGAGCATGGGGCCCCTCTCGTCCCCTTGTCGATGGAGCAATGGCGCCTGAGTGGTGCAAGCCGTTGGCAGGACAGACAGACAGACAGTTGGCAGGAAAGGAGGCAGGAGGCCAGGAGGGCCTCGGGAACCTTGAGGGTCGATTGGGTACCGGCCGGGACAGTGTTGGTGGGCCAAGCAAGGAGTCTCGTGGACAATGTGGGTAAGTGGGTAACCTTCGGCTTTGTGAGATTGCCCCTGGGCTCCGGTACGCCATGCGCGGGCGGTGGGGTGCCGGCGCGAAGGCCGCGGCCCTCTAGGACCGTGGACGTGTGTTGGTGTCAGCTGAGTTTTGGGGAGCGCTTCACTCTTTTGCTGCGCTCAGGCCACCAAGTGGCTGGGAGACAATACCGGCGGACCACCCTTTCCTGCGAGTCTCAGGTGGCAGATTGACTGTGCAGGAGCCCCCAGGCGTCCTGGCCTTGATTGACGATGATTAAAGGCACAGCGGAATTAGTGGAATAGTACTGAGGGGGGCTCTACGGGCCCGACCCTAGCAACGTGGTGTGACGACCGAAAGTCAGTCACGTTGCGTGGGTGTCGGTGTGCAGGTGGCGCACCCAGTAGGTGGCGCTCTCGCTCAACCCCTCCCCTTCTGGAGGCGGTTCCTGCTGTAACCATCGCATCCTAGGACCGCCGACCCAGACCGGCTGGCTTGGTTTGGTTGGACAGCAAGGGGACGCCGCCTGCCGTCGTTGACCAGCTGAAGTATCACTGATTCACTGGCGCTACGCCGCTCGCTATTAGCTAGCTAGCTACTGCTTGATGGTCACACCAGGGGCTTAGAGCCCGCCGGCGCCGCTCCGAGGGACCCTGCACGCCCCAATCCACACCGTGGCCCCTCCCAGGGCTTTGCAGTGGAGTCCAGGCGATGACGGGGGGATGCAACTGAAATGCGGCAGAGCTCAGCGCACCGCTGTCGTCATTGGGAGGAGCACATCGCATGCAGGAAGGGGCCCGGCCGGCCGGGAGGGGAGCGGGCTGGGAGCGTCCGTACAGCCCCCCACGCCCCATGCACCGCATGTCACGACCTCATGGCACGGTTCACCACGACGTCTACTTGACCAGCCTTTCTCGAAGGCAGCGACAACAGCGTCCCACAGAATCGCACGATACAGACACTAGCTTCCACGGAAGCGCGCCAACCGCCATGGCCTCGGCCTCGTCGCGCGCCACGCGGGACATAGTCCTGCTCTTTGTGACTCGCACGCTACGTCTCGCTGCGTATGGAACTATCGGGGTGGTCCTAGCGCTGTTCCTCAACGCTGCCGGCCTGAGCGACCGCGAAATCGGGCTGCTGCTCTTCCTCACGCTCATTGGCGACTCGGCAGGTGCGCATCGGGGATGAGATCAACAGCGGAGTTCATGTTGGTGTAGGCGGGCGCGTGGCAGACACGCGACACCTTCCGGAGCCGCCATCCCATCGGCTCTCGCCCGAGGAGTTTCCGCTTCAAACGTACGGGCTCAAGCACAGATGGAACACACGAGCAGATGTGGCGGTTGCCACCCTTTCGCCCCCACTCTTTCCCCCACCCCTCCTGTCCCCCGCCCCCCTCCTGTCTCCCCCCTCACCCCTTCACTGCCTTGGCTTCCCCTCCCCCTCCTCACTCGCCCCTTACCCCCGCCCCCTCCCCCCCCCCCACCCCCTTGCCCCTGCGCCCCCCCCCAACCCCCCAGTCTCCCTCTTCGTGACCCGTCACGCCGACGCCGCCCGCCGCGCCTGGCTGGCGTCCTCCTGCCTCCTCATGGCGGGGGCGGGGCTGGCCTTCGGTCTGGCCCCCCGGCCCTCGTTCGGACTGCTGCTGGCGGCGGCCACACTGGGGGTGATATCGCCCTCGGGCAACGAGGTGCGTTGGGGGGGCATGGAGGGTAGCGGGAGGCGTGGAGCAGGGGGACACGGGCAGGGGATTGGAGGAGACATGTCAGCTTTGGGGGTAGGGGTTGGGGCAAATGGAAGAGCAGCACCGGTGCCGGAGACGGAGAGGAATGGCCAAGAGGAGGGGTCCTCTCCTGTCTGATTAACGTTCTGCCCCTCACAGCCGTACTGCCACATCCCCCCTCCCCCCCCAGGTCGGCCCCTTCCTGTCCCTGGAGCAGAGCATTCTGTCGGAGCTGGTCAGCCCCGAAACGCGGACGCACGTGTTCGCATGGTGGGCGGGTGGAGGGTTCTGGCACGGGGGTCCGGCAACGAGGGGGAGGCCGGGGAGGTCCGGGACCACGCAAAGGGAAGCGCGTGGGCGGTGTGGGGCCGAGGATTTTCGTACCCTCTGGGGAAGAGCCGTGGGGGCGGGAACGCTGTTCATGACAGGGCGAGGAGGCAGCCGCCGAGGATGTGGCGTCGCATGGCTCGTTTCAGGTCTGCACCAACATCGAGGGTCTACCGAAGCTGCGAGTGCTGCTCCGGGCCTTACCGCTTTTGCCCCCCCCTCCCCTCCCATCCCCCCCTTCTTCCCCCCCCCCCCCTGTCAGGTACAACCTGGTGGGGTACTCCGCCACCGCCCTGGGATCCCTGGGGGTGGGGCACGCGCTGGTGTGGGCGCGCCAGGCGTACGGCATCAGCGATCTGGACGGGTACCGGGCGGTGTTCGTACAGGTGGGTCCTGACCAAGCTGGAGATGACAAAGGTGACCTCCATTGCTTGGAGTGCGCCCTTCACGTGGCCTTGGCCACGGGGGCTCATGGGGGATCAGCAGTCATAGCCGCGCAAATCTGGTCGTGGCGACGCGCTCTGGGCCTGGGACCATCTTGTGCACGCTCTTGCGCCGCGCCCTGCTCTTCGCCAAGTTCCCCACTCCGATGTACACGGCAGTATTCTAGGCTCGCCGCTCGGGGTGGGGTGGGGGGGGGCCTCCTTGCAACCCCATCCAGTCTCCATGCGCTCCCGCTTGGGCTGGATCGTAGGGCCTCCAGGCACCTAAAGGCCTACTACTACCCCCTGCTGCTCACCCCCGACCCCCGAACCCCCGAACCCCCCCCCCCCCCAGTACGCCGGCTGCGGGCTGGTGCTGCTGGGTCTGTTCCTGCTGCTGACGGACCGGGTGAGGGGGGCGGAGGAGGGGGGAGGAGTAAGGGTGAGGCTGGGGCTAGAGCGCGGGCGAGGCCACGCCGCCAACAAGTCTATCTTGAAGCTGTCTAGTCTGAGGCTCACGCAAACCTCTGCTGACGGACCGGGTGAGGATGAGGGGAGGGAGCTCAGCTCGATAGGAGTAATGGGTCTGACCTCCCCGGCATGGCACGCGCTGATCCCCCGGCAATGACCGCAATCTCCCCCCTCTCCTCGTCTCCTCCCCCTGCCCCCCCAGGTAGAACGCCCCGAGCGCCGCCGCAAGCCGCCCCCCTCCGCCCCCGTCCCCGCGGAACTACTGCACAACGCCGACGCCGAGGCCGGCCTCACCGCGCCCCTGCTGCAGCCCACCCCCCCTGACCCCACCGCCGCCACCTCTGAACACGAACCCGAGCAGCCCTCCGCCTCTGACCCCTCCCCAAAGCCCGCCACCACCCCTGACCCTGTCACGGTCCCCGCTACCTCCCCCTCCACCGCCTCCACGAACCCCGCAGCCCCCTCCGCAGCCCCCGCCCCCCCCTCCGCGCTGGGCCTCAGCCCCCGCTCCCACCGCATTGTGTCGCACCTGGCGCTGCTCTGCTCCCTGGACTCGCTGGCGGGGGGGCTGGTGACGGGGACGCTGCTGGCGTACTTCTTCAGCGTGAGTGAGGACAGGCGGGGTCTGGTGTGGGCCTGGGGCGGGCCTGAGATGGGCATGTGAAGGGCCTGGTGTGGGCCTCGGAGTATTCGTGCTCCCTTGACTCTCTGGCGAGGGGGCTGGTCGCGGGCACGCAGCTGGCGTACTACCTCAGCGTGAGTTTGGTTCCGGGGGTAACGAGCCTGGTGTGGTCCTGAACTGGGCTGTTACGGGCCTGTTGTGGGCCTGAAGTGCCTGTTATGGGCCTGAAGTGCCTGTTATGGGCCTGAAGTGCCTGTTATGGGCCTGAAGTGCCTGTTACGGGCCTGAAGTGCGCCCGGGCAAGGGTCCCGAAGTCAGTCCTGGTGGAGCGCAGAGCGCAGGCGCTCAGGACCCGGCCGTGCCCAGAGGTGGTGCCCCGACTGGGCCAGCGCACACCTTCCTCCAAGCAACCCCCCCTGCTCTCCCCCCTCCTCCCCTGCTCCCCCCCCCTGTCAGGTCCGCTACGGCGTCAGCACGGCCTACCTGGGGGGCCTCCTGTTCGGAGCCAACATGCTGGCGGCCGTGTCCAGCCTGGCGTCGGGCTTCGTGGCGGCACGGTTTGGGCTGGTCAACACCATGGTGGGTGGGCTATTGTGCTCATCCATAAGCGAGAGTGGATTGCGCACCATAACCTGGAGCGAGGGGGCGGTGGGGGCTAGGGGATTGGTAGTCGTTGGCTCGTGTGTGTGTGTGGGCAAGTCCCACGTGGCCAAGGCCATGGCGAGGGCTGGCGTGGGGGGCCAGAGGGGCTCACGTGCGACGGGGTCGATTGACACACCACCCCTGACCTCTCCCAACATGCTCCCTGTTGCCCCTCCGCCCCCCCCTCCCCACCTCTCCCCCCGAAAGGTGTTCACACACCTGCCCTCCAACGTGCTCATGCTGCTGGTGCCGCTCATGCCCAACCTGACCGCCGCAACCGCCATGGTCTTCGCGCGCTACTCCATCTCGCAGGTGGGGCCGGGGCGCAAGTAGTGGGGCCGGGGGAGCGGTGCAACACGGGGTTCTGCGAACCGTTCGTCCCATACCTCACTCACATGTCCCCTCCAAGCCCGAAGGGGATGTGCAGCGCTAGTGCAGCGCTCCTTCTGGGCCGCTCCGGTGTTCCGGCGGCAGGCCCATACACCCATGCCCTACCCCTTCACCCCGTCTTGCCGCCCCTTTCCCCCGACCCAGATGGACGTGGCCCCCCGCTCCGCCTACATCGCGGGGGTGGTGCGGCCCGAGGAGCGCACGGCGGCCATGGGGGTGGTCAACATCGCCAAGAGCGTGGGGGCGGCCTTCGGGCCCCTCATCACCGGCTGGCTGGCGCAGCAGGTCATTAAAGAGGGGGGAGGCTCTCGGGGCCTGCGCTCGGGAGATGCTTGGGGGGTGCACGTGGGTAAGAAGACAGGGTGTCAGGTAAGGGTGGCAGGGCTAGGTGTTGGGCTAGGGCGTGGAATGCCCTCGGCTATTCATAGCCGTTCCCGGCGCTGCCCCCTCTTCGCTCTCCCTACCTCCACCCCTCTCCCCAACAGGGCCTGTTCGATTGGGCCTTCTACGGATGCGGCGGCGGCAAGATCGTGTACGACCTGCTCCTGCTGTGGAGCTTCAGCCACATCAAGCCAGAGCACTGATTTCCTGCTGCCAAGCAGGGCGCTGCCAGATCGACCACTGCTGGGGCTAGCTAGGGGTGCATAGGCTGAGTGCGCTAGTTCTGCTTCATGCAGACAGCAATTAGGCTTCTCTCCGCATTCAGTCTTAACAACACGTTGACCGGTGACGATTCCTGATGGCGTATGTGCTTCGTGTGTTGGCCGAGCCGTGTATCGCCGCAGAAACTGCTTTCCTTTCGGGGCGCCGGGGGCCACGGAACGACGACATTAGTCAGTCGGGTGGTCGAAGCACTGCTGTGGCACAGGCTTCGTGTCAAGGGCCGCGCGGGGTCCTGATGGGCTGCGACTCTCGCGTCGGGATGAGCACAGCAGGGGGTGGGTACGCACGCGGGAGGAGCGACGCCGCAACAGCAGGCGCTAAACGAGTCGTGGCGCATATGTTGTACAGCGGACTAATCTCCTTAAATGCGCCATCCTCTCGGCCAGCTCGTTCAAATGAGGCGTGATGTGCGCCTACGGAGGTCCTACCCCCCCGCCCCCTTCTTCCTCACAAACCAGTGGGCGGGCGGGTGGGCGGGTGAACTTAACGGGGCGCTTGGCGGGGGCCCGAGGGAGGAGGGGCGAAGGCGGCCGAACGCCGCTGCCAAGAATGGAGGGAGGAGGAGGGCAGCCTCGCTCGTCACCTTGCAGGGCCGTGCCGTGGTGATGACCAGCGGGGCCGCCGCGGGGTCAGACGGATTCCGCCTCTGGCTCGGAAAAGCCTGAGAGGCCGCCGTCCGGCCCAAACTCTTGCTGGAGGGGGATGCAATGGGATGCCTGCTCCGCCGGACCTGCCCCGGCCCTGACCTAGCTCGTTACGGCCGCAGGAACCGGAATGGCAGCATTCTTCATTCCGGGCCCATTCGGGGGCAGGCGCACGCGCTGGGGGCCTCAGCGCCACGTACAAGAGGGCACAGGAAAGATCAGTGCCGCTTCCAAGCGCGTTGCGTTGTGCGGCCCCAAGGATCCACTCGCCCAGCCACGCGGTCACTTGTGTTGCCCTGTTGCCCTGCCTCTTCCTCCCTGCCCTGCCTCTCCCTTGTTCTGTCGCGTTCAGTTGAGCAATGCGTACAGCCCATTTGCGGTCAGATGCATCCCCCATTCCAGGGGCATGGCGCGACGCGCGAGACTAGGGGTCGGGAACCAGGTGTTGGTACGTGGGTTTCACGCAGGCGTAGCCCCGACGTTCTGGTCGCCGACGGGGAGCTCGCCGGAGCCCAGTCTTGCCTGCGCTGTCCTGCCTGCCCTGTCCACTATGCCTGAATCCCCGCTGCCCGCCCGCCCTCGCAGCGTCTGAGACCCCGGCAGCGGCCAGCGCCAGTGTCAACACCCACAGCCAGCAAGAGCCAGCGCTGAGGCTGCCGTGCCCGCGCTCAGCCCGGTGCGTCCCCTGGCGAACTCTATCGCGCCACCCAGCCTCCCCCGTCCCTGTCCCTGTCCCACTTCCCCGTGGGTCAGCTGCCCCGGCGGAGCACGTGCACTCTGGCCCCCCCAGCTGAGTCCCTTTCCGCCCCACACGTGCACTCACACAGCTGACCCCAGTCTGCCAGCCCCCAGCCCCCAGCCTCGCAGGTACTCTACAGCTTTTCTCTTCCTCGGACAGCTTACGCCAGCGCGTGTTCCACAGCAAACTTTGCGCGCGGGCGGTGCGACCGGTGTCTACGAGCGTAAGGCAGCCTCAGCCCTACACCTTCACCGTCTGCAGCCGACATCGTCCTACGCCGACGTCGTCTTCGGATGGACTTCGTCCGGCCCGTTGCGCGTTTCTCCCTTGTGGGGCCTTGCCATATCTGCCCCTCCCAAAACTATGCGGTTCCTGCGCCGGCTCCTTGGTGTCGAGCTAGTTGCACTAGTGCACGCGGGATGCCGGGATGAAGCGTCTAGAGCCGTACCGTGGTAAGCTACTTATCAGCCGTCCTTGCCACTGACTTTGTCCCCCGGGTCGCACTGCACACGCACCGCACTATTACCATTATTAGCAACACCACAGGCTGACTCGACGCTGCGCTTAACTTTGATCACAGGTGGGCCAACGTGCTCTAATAGCGGGACTGGCGGCCGCCTGCACGCACAACACCGGGGGCCTCGACACCAAGAGCCAGGAAAGTACCGTTTGCGCGCGCGGCTGCCCCTAGGTTAGCCCCTGCCTCGGCGATGCGCATTGCTGGCACCCCGCCTTCTTCTCTCGCGTTGCGGCAGCGGCTACATCGACGCGTTCAGCTGCATCCCCCGTCATCGTCCGGACTACGCTGCACGGCCCCTGCGAGCACAGAATCCCCCATTCCCCCTTCGTCATCATCCGGGCTGCCTTGCACGGCCCCTGCGAGCACAGTACCCCGGGGGCAGGCAGGGGCGCGTGGAGGCTGTCGATACATGTGGGGCAGGCGGGCAGCCTCCTTACTTCACCCGCCCCTCCGCCAATCGATGCGCATTACTAGCCCCTTGCCTAAAGGGCAGTTCACTTGTTGACTACTCTCGACGTATCCGTACTTGGTGCATCAACTAGTTGCGGGTAGCACCCCGCCGCCTAGGGCGTCTCCTGCTTCAACTCCCTCACGGTTCCTGCAATTCGGCCGCGCTGGGTCACCACGCACAAAACGTATACAGGACCACCAAGCTATTCACAGCCATGCCACTTGCCTTGACATGCCTGCCCAGGCCCCTCCGAACGCACTAGATCATCATTGACCACCCGCCGGTGCTTGCGGTAGCCTCACCTAATGAACCTCACTGAACAACACACGCAATCCCCGCGCCACATACCCTGCAGGGGCCAAGCCCCCAAACGATATCTCTTGTGGTTGCTTCCGGGTAGCATCCACCGAACACGCACCTGCTGTATACGCTAGCTACCACCCACCGCGTTCTGTACAAGTGGTCGAACTGCGTTTTCTGCCCTCTCGCCATGGGCACGTATGGGCAAAACTCGCCCAGCCCCCGCGCCCACTGCACACCCTGCAACCAACTTCCTGCTGCTTCCAAACGAACGCTCGCCCATCTAGCCATCAACCCGCGCATACATACATGGCGCACACCAGTTCGACCGGTTGGGGCAGTCTTCGTGCTTATCGGCGGGCGCAAGCCTCACACCTCAATGCACAGTGGCATCAGCATACCGACAGCAACATATCTTTCATGCGCTCGCAAAGCAAGAAACCACCCATCCATGACACAATCTATCCGAGCCAAGTCCCTGCATGCACATGCTCCAGTAGCTGCATGGGCCAGCGCTAGCCTCGGGCCGGAACCCAACTAGCAAGAGATAGACAATCAAGACCAGCAACCTGCAGGGCACAGCAACCCACACCTAACCGGCATACCTACAGCTGGCCGCGAAACCAAATCCCCGAGCTATGCGCCATGTGGCACGTGCGCAAAACATCTTGCAGGACCTGCCCTACCTCAACCTAACGCATGAGCATGCTTTGACAGTTGATGTGCCCAGGTGGCAATCGCTCCTTACGGCCCTGCTGGCACCTTGCCGCCCGTACCCCGTCACTGGCCATCACCTCGGCTGACCCTCGGTGGCGATGGGAGGGGCCCCGAGCACGCCTTCCTTCGCCCCTGTTCCCATGGGCTGCCCCTGCCCCTCCACGCCACCCTGCCCCCGCTCCGCCTGCCTCTGCGGACCCGGCCCGGGCCCCCGCCGCGCCTGCTGCTCCCGCTCCCAGCGCCGCCGCTGGATGCGCGTCAGCACGTCCCCCGCGCCGCCGCTCTCCGCCATGCGCCGCAGGTCGTCCCGCTCCCACACAGTGCTCAGCACCCAGCAGGCACGCTCCCGGGCCATGGCCCGCTGCAGCGCGTTGGCGCAGTCGTCCCCGTCGTCCCCCAGGAAGGACGCATGCGCCGCTGCCAGCGCCGCGCCCTCGGACAGTTCCGGCAGCGGGCCCGGGTACGGCAGGGGCAGGTCGGTGTACGGCAGGGGCAGGTCGGGGTGCGGCAGGGACGGTAGGGAGGGATCGGTGCGGGGCCGGGGCCGGGTCTGGGGCGGTGGCGGGGCTGAGGTGAAAAAGCCGCTTGGGTCCGGCAGCGGGCCGGCGGACTCGGAGGGAATTGTCTCCGAGGGAAGGGGCGCGGGGTCCGGCAGGGGCCCCGAGGACGTCGGCTGCGGCGGCTGCGGTGGCTTGGACGTGAGCCTCAGCCGCCGCAGCGGCCCGCCCGACAGCATCTCCCGCGGCCCAGCGTCCGGCCCTTGCCCCCCAGGCTCCAGGCGCGAGCCGGAGGGCCGTGCGAGGTCACCTCCCGCCAAGTCACCGCCGCCCAGGCCCAGGCCCGCGCCGGAGCCCGCCTCTTCCAGGAGCGGTGGGCTGTCCAGCTGCCAGCCGCCGCCGCCACCTTGAGCCCCGCCGCCGCCGCCGTCCGCACCACTCGCCCGCCCGGCCACGTCCCCCACGTCCCCTAGGTCCCCCAGATCCATGGCCTCCACCTCCGCCCCCAGCTCCAGCTCTGCGCCCAGATCGGCCCCGAGCTCCGCCTCTGCCTCCGTGGGACAGGGCAGCGCCAGCGCCGCAGGGCACGATTCGGCATGCTGCGGCGGTGCCGCCAGTGCCCACGAGCCAAATGCCGGCAGCCCGCCAGCGGCGTCCAGCCCCGCTGCCCCCGCCAGCGGCCCCTGCTCGCCCACCGCCTCCGCCTCCGCTGGTTCCGTCCCGGGCCCCAGCTCCAGCTCAGCAGGCGGCCCGTCCGCCGCGCCCCATGCCGGCCCTCCGGCCGCTGCTGGCGCCGCCAGCATGCCTCGTGCCGCCGCCCGCAGTTGCGTGGGGGAGGGGAGTGCCGCGGCACAGTGCGGCCGCGCCTGCAGCAGCGGCTCCCACTCGTCCAGCTCGCCGGGCTGCAGCCGGGGCGGCGGCGGGGGCGGAAGCCCGCGCTCCAGGGCTGGCGGCGGCTGTAGCGGCAGCATGAGGTGTGGGTACGCCGCTTCGAGATGACCGCCCGCCTCTTGCGGGGGCTGCGGCGGCCGCTGAGCGCCGAGTGGCGGCGGTGAGGGGCTGGTCCGCATTGGATCTGAATACGGATCTGGGCCCAGGAAAGGCCCGGACCCCAGAGAGAATGATCCAGGCCGGACCGGCCCAGGCCCAGGCCCAGGCCCAGGCCCAGGCAGCCGGCCGGTGCCCAGAGGCGATGCCTGCGGAGGTCCCGGCGGGGGCCGCAGAGCGCTGAAGCGAGGGCTGCTGCAGGTTCCGGGCGGCGCCCCGGGCAGCGGCAGCGGCGGCTGGGGGCCGGGCGGACGGGTGCCGAAGCGAGGGCTGTTGCCGGGCGTGACGGAGGCGGACGGCGGCAGCAGACACACGATGGGCCCTGGGAGCGGCTTCGGATGCTGCTGCGGGTACGGCGGCTGAGCTGAGTAGGCGGGGCGGAGGCGGCTGCAGGGCGGAGGCCCACTGCCAACGCTGCCGCCCCGGGCGCGCGCGCCGACGCCGCGGCCCCGCCGCTCCCAGCCCCAGCCCTCCGCCCAGGCCGCCGGCAGCGAGTGGGCCGCGGCCAGAGACCCAGGCTCTGAGGGGGAGGGCGGCGGCGCCGCGACACAGGGCGGAGCGGCGCGCGGCGACGACCCCCCGGATGCGCCGGCGGGGGAGGCGGGGCCGTGCGGGTTGAGGTGCGGAGGGGCCCAGGGCCAGGGGACCCGGGGGGCAGGGCCCCGCGGGGAGGTCCCGGCGCTGTACGTCCGCCCCTCCAGCGCCGCGTGCCACCGGGACAGAGGCCAGCTGGCGCCTGCCGCCGGGTGCCCCTGCCCCGACGTCCCCCAGGTGGACGGACGCAGCCCCCCGGGGCCCGCCCCCTGCCCGCCGCCTTCGTCCCAGCCGCTGATGCCGCCGCCACCGCCCAGCCCGCTCCCGCCGCCTTCCGACACGCCGCCGCCACAGCTGCCGCCGCCGCCGAGGAGGTAGTGGCCGTCGAGGCTGCCGCCAAGGCTGCTGCCCGCCGTTCGCTCGCCCTCCGCCGCCGCCGCCGCCTCCCAGCCGGCGCCGCTGAGGGACGAGGGCCAGCCCTCGGGCCCGGACGGGCCCAGCTCCCAGGCCCCTGCGCAGCCCGGCTCGCTCCTGGACCCGGCCTCCCAGCTGCCGCTGCCCTCCGCCGCCGCCTGCGCCGCCCCCGCCAGCAGCGCCGCCGCCGGCGGGTGGGCCCCGGCGGCGTGCCGCAGCGGCGTCGGCGGCGGCGGGTGGGGCCGCGGGGACCAGGACTCCACCTCCGCCCGGCTCAGGGCCCAGCGGGGCGACGCCACGGCGCCGCTGCGGCGGGCCGTGAGCCGCATTGAGGAGGAAGGGGTCGCCAGCGGCGGCAGGGGCGGTGGGTCGAGGGGCGCGGAGGAGGTGGCGGCAAGGGGCTGGGCGGCCGGGCACACCTGCATCGCCTCTACGGACTCCGTCGGGTGAGCCTCACGGGGCGGCAGCGAGCCGTAACCTGGCAGGCCGCCGCCTGGGCCCATGGCCGGGCCCGGAGGCCCGCGCGGGCCCGGTGAAGGCCCGTGCGGGACCCGCTCGCGGGCCCAAGGGGATGAAGCGGGGGTGTCGGGCTGGCCCGGCCGAGCGGGCCATACGGGGCTGCCGAAGCCGAAGGACTCCAGTCCGCCCAGTCCGCCGCCGCTGCCGCCGGTGCCAAAACCGCTGCCGGCACGGCTGCTGCTGCTGCCGCCGCGGCACGAGTCCAACGGGTCATGATCGGGAAGCCCAACCGTCAGCGGGGCCGCGAGGCCGGGGGCGGAAACGGAAGCCGAAGCGCCGCAGTCGGCGGGGGCGAAGCGGCTGTCGAAGGCGGGGTGCACGGTTACGGAGGGCGCCCGGCCCTCCAGCTGCCTCTGCTGCACCGGCGCCGGCGTTGGCGGCAGTGGGTACAGGGTTGACAGCGGCGCCGCCAGGGCCTCGACGCCGTAGACGCCGCCGCCGCCGCCGCCGCCGCCGCTGCTGCCGACGCGGCTGCCCACACCGCTGGCCTGCCGGTTGCAGCTCTCGGCTATCGACGTGGCGCCCCGGCCGTCCTCGGCCTCCATGTCCCCCTCCCCCTCCCCCTCGCCGTGCGCTGTCATCGGCACTAGCCCGTGCGCAGGCCATGTGCTGTGTGCGGCCCCGCTGTGGGTCGAGGAGGGGCTGGCAGGCAAGGTGGTCGCCGCCGAGGGCCGGCCGCCGACACAGCTCAGGGCGCCCACAGGCGCATCAGAGGCGACCCCGTGCCCGCTCCGTGGGGGCAACGAGACGGCGGCAGAGGCACCCTGGGAGGAGGGCTGCGGCTGCGATGGGAGGCCGGGGCCGCCAGTCGTAGTGGCCCCGTGGCGTTGCCAGGGCGCGGTCTCCCCATGCTGCGGCAGGGGCTCGTACGCGAGTTCCGGGTCATCTAGAGAGCAGCCGGCGTCCGCGAATGAGACGGCGAGGTCTGCCTGCGCGGTCGGTGCCGAAGTCGGGCCGGGGCAACACATCATCATCACAAGCCCCGACACTTAGTCAATATGAAGCTGTGGAGGAGGCTAAATTGTGTTACTTTCTGCGGTCGCACCTGCTGGGCCACAGCTGTTTCTGCCGTTCGCTTGCGGCCTGGGCCTTGCGGGGGCATCGCCTGAGTCGTGCCGGAGTCGTTTGAAGTCGGAGCATGCGCGGGACAGCAAGCTGCAGAAGGTGCTGATGCCGGCGCCAACAGTGCTTGCGCTTGTGCTCGCCTAGGCGGTTCGCCACGTAGCACCCTTGAGCTCGAGTCCCGACAGTATCTGGCGCCCGCAGCTGAGCTTTACTGCTGTAGAGGCTCTCTAGGGCGTAGTCAGAAGGTTTGGCTTTTGACACGCAGCTGCGACTTCGCGAGTCGTGGAATCGGGTCGTCTACGAGGAAAAGCAAACAACTACCATGCGCTGGCCGGTCCATTGTGTCTAGTACCGTTCTAGGTTCGTTGTTGGGAAGGTAGGCCGCAACGGGCTCTTCCCGAAAGACCGCGAACAGATGCGCCGTACGGTTGACGCCACACACATAAGTACGTGCATTAACCCGTGGGGCCCCACGCCCTTGCCACGCTTGAGCCCCCCTTGCCCGAGAGAGCGCCGAGGTCGGCAGGCAAGTGCAGCGGGGGAGCGCGCAATCTAGCGTCCTAACGAGCTGACGGGCCGCGCGGAGCGCGGGCTAGGCTACGGTTGCCAACCGCCTCGGTAGACGTATGGCCTGGCGGAAGGCGGTGGGAAGGCCACGCCTCTTCCCCTCCACCAGAGGTGCCCTGCCCCCCCCCCCCCCACACCCTTCCACCTCCCCTGCAACAGTCGGGCTGTTCCCTGCGGCCCGCTTTCCTCGCCTTCCCTGAAAGATGGATCGCCCATGTACGGCGCCCATACGTAGCGGGGATAGTATTAGTGACCGCCCTCCCATATGGCCAGCACGTACCAGGGTGGGCAGGCATGGGCTGCGGTGTGCGGTGAATTCGGGTATCTGTTTAGAGGCCCCATTCGGCAGCAGAACTGCCTTCCTGCTGCGCAGTCGATGCCGGCCGCTGGTCAAGGCGCGGAGACCCGGCAGCTTCCCAGCTTCTCACCCTCGCAGCTTCCGCAACCGACCCGAACCGACAACCAAACAGGACGCAGCTTTCGCTGTCCTGCTGATATGGCATCGGTTTGCAGGCCTCTGGCGGCGGAGAACGCTCGGATGCATGCCTCGGCAATGCGCTGCGAAAGGGTTCTCACCAATCCCGTAAATTGCTCCTGGACGGCCGGCCTGGAAACCCTAGTGCCCCTCCCCCCGTGCCCCCAAACGCTGCCCAACACGGCCTCATCAGTCCGCGTCCGCCACCCCTTCACACGTCACGATAAGCACCAGGCGGCACCTCTGTGCCAACCGGCCCAGCCCTTTATGAGCCACAGACCAAGGATACATGCGGTGTCTTTGCCAAAGACACGACCGCCCAGTGCAGGCGGCCCCCAATATGGCGCAGGCCTGTTGCGTGAATCACCGGCCAGCGTGGCTTGCGCCCTTCCCTTATTCGCCCCAATGACGACCTGACGTACGTCCCCGTCTTCCACAGAGCTTCCCAGATGACTCACGACTGTTCGCCGTGCTGCCAAAGACGTACCATTAGTCACAGATTGAGTACGGTGCGATGACTAACACCCAGAGCCTCCGCATTGCGGCGCCAAACGCTCAGCAGGGACGGATACCATCGAGCACCATATATAGCTATTGACGAGCCAGTCAAAATCTTGAACCAATTTTAACTCCAGTCGGATAAGGTTGGAACGTGATCAATCCAGACAGGATCTGCAATGCGGCAGCCCCCCGCTAGCTAGCTTCGCGCCAGCTCCATTCGCTTCCATTCCTCATGTCGCACGCGCTGCGTTGGGTCCTGCGTCCCCTCCCACTCAGTTGTATGTGCTCCTCGGTTCCAGCGAGGGGTGACCCAACCTTGCCCGGGTCTGTCTGATACCAGGGAGGGTAGCGCCCCCCAAAAGACTAGGCCGGACGGGATGGGAGCCTCCTCGGCCCCCATCATTATGCTTCGATCCCCTGTAGCTCCCCAGCCAACAGGGGCACAGACACAAGCACCGGCACGCAGCACGCATCCAGTCAACACCCGCCCCCATGCCTTGACACAGGCACAGGCATATCGAACCGAAACCCACCGGCACGCTAGCTCCACACCCTCTAGCAAAACATGTAATCACCTTTACGCTGTCAAAGGAATCGTAGGCGTCAGGTCGTGCCTGGTGCTAACCTCCTCTGAGGCTGCACGTGCCAGTCTCCCTTAAACTCATCACACTTCTGTGAGGCGGAGTGATGGCTTACTCAGCCGGGGCTTGCCTCGGGTAGGTACGCCAGGTCGCGCTCTCCCCTAGCCGGCCTTGGGCTTGGGCGTGCGTTTAGGCTTGGGGGACTTCCCCGGCTTCGGAGACTTGGAGGGCTTGGGCGAGGGGCTGGGTTTAGGGGTCTTGCCAGGCTTCGGAGACCGCTTGGGCTTGGTGGAGGGCGCGGGCGAAGGCGACGGCGAGGGCGAAGGGATGGGCGTCGGGGCCGGTCCGGTGCCGACCGATCCGTACAGCAGCGCGCCGGCGTCGGTTCGGCTTCCGACGCTGCCGCGGTTCTTTCCGGTGAGGTCCTCGAGCGCATTCGGTAGCACCGAGCACATGCCGACAGCGGGGCTGGAGGGGCCGCTCGGCGCGAAATCGCGAGCTGGATCCAGCTGGGGATCGGCTTCGGCAATGGATGCCTTGTCGCCGCCCGAAAAGGAGCGCCAGTCCGCGATACCGCCATCAAAGCCTTTTCCAGCGCCACGACGATCGACGAACCGGCATTTCGCCGCGTTCGGCTTTGCGGTTGCGTAGATGTTGTTGTCGAACTTGAGCTGCGACATGTCGGTCACGGCCGGGTAGGTCGGTATCGCGACCGGGTCGACGCCCTGCACGCCGTCGCACTCTGCAGTGGTGCGCGGATGGGAGGGGGGGAGGGGGTTGTTCGCGAGGGGCGGTTGGAAGTTGGGGGAAGGGGTTTGGGCAGGGGTGGGCACTCGCCACCGGGGGAGGTAGACGGGGATGGAAGGCCTGCTGTACGTGACATGGCAGGCACGAGTCGGAGTGGTCCCCGCCTTCCCCCTCCTTCCCGCCTCCACCCACAGCTAGCTTGCCACCCCAACAACCGCATCCCTCCCACCGCCCCCTGGGAGGCACGAGACGGCGTGGTGCCCGCCTTCCCTGCCTCCACCCACAGCTTGCCTCCTTAGGCCCCACCTGCCACGGAGCATGTGTCGGAAAGACACAGGCAGCCCGTGTCGAGCACCTCGAAGGCCTATGGGGGGGGAAAGGGGGGGGGGGAGGGCGGGAGGGGGGGAGGTCAGGGGGGGAAGGGTGGCCGCCAGGAGGCGGGGGATGGCAGCCGGTGTCGAGCACCTCGAAGGCCTGGGGGGGAGCGGGGGGAGCGGCAGGGGGAAGCGGACGGCGTGTGTTAGGCAACGAGGAGACTGTAAGCAAGCGGAAAGCCCGGCGAGACCCCCAAGGTGTGATCAGCTCCGCGAAGTGGCGTGTGTGTTTGGCACGTGCACGTGCGGTCGGGGGTAATGCTGGTCGGGACCTCGACGGCATGGGTGGAGGTGGGTCAAGCGGTAGGAAGGCGGAGTGCATTGCGCGGGTAGGCGTGTGGGAGCAGCCTGGCTGACGGGGCAGGCAGGAGGCTGGGAGCAGGGGATGGCGACTTCTGAGGAGGCTGGGGGGAGGGGCGGAGGGAGAGAGAAAGTAGACCGGGGCCTCCTCCACATCCCTGCCCCGACCCCTTATTCCCCCGCGGCAGGAGGCTGGGAACAGGGGGTGCCGACTGGCGGAGAGGCTGGGCGGAGGGGCCGAGGGCGAGGAAGAGAAGGCCCGGGCCTCCTCCGAATCTCTTCTTTGCGCCCGTTGGACCACCCCCTGTGCCCCTGCCGTGCCCTTTTTGGGCTGAGCCCCCGCCGTCAGGCCTTCGGGGGGGCGAAAAAAAAGCCCCCCAGGATTACCCCGTGTTTGGCGTGCCTGTGTCACTCATAAACATGCGATTCACGCCTAGCCCGCGACGCCACAAGCTTTACTTTCTTTATCCCTATCGCTTGTGATTAAGAGCAGGGAAAGTTATCGACCCTACGCGAACTCAACATGTTGGCAAGGCAGTCGCACCAGCTCGCACCCATAGCCCAAAGAGCAATTCGGACATTCGTTTCGATAGATATCTAACACTTTGAAGCTAATAGCGAGGTAGTTTCGACAAGTTTGGGCACGGCTGTTGCGAGGATGGCTGTGGTGCCGACTTCGGTCAAACCTCGCCGACCAAGCCCGGACCGAGCGCGATGTTGCTATCTTACCTCCTGCAACTCAGATCCGTCGAGGAGGAAGTACGGGCAACACTTACGCCGGTCGGCGTGGAAATGTGTTTCGCCCTGCGTCCATCCTCGGCCCCCTGTCCCCCCGAAGCTTCGCGCGGAGCGCGCCACACGGCCCCGCGCTTTGCACCGTGCCTGCACGCATACACCGCTGCCCAGACATTCTAGGGCTCAGCCCTTTTTCCAGCTTCGAGGAAGCTGACACCCATCTTGTCGGCCCCATCCCCCATTCCCCCGCCGCTTCCCCACCGATGAGGGGATGTCCTCGATCTCGCTCAGCTCCCGCTGGTGCGCCTCCCAGCCCTTGTGCGCCTCGCCTGGGGTGCACGTGGGCAAAGGAACGGTCAGGGTTGTAGGGGTCAGGCCCTAGGGTTGAAGGGTCGTAGGACGACAGCACCACAGGGGCGGGAAGACGGGGCGCAACCTCCGGCCGCCCCCCTTGTACGGTGCGTGCCCCTACCGGTGCCCACACTCCTGCCGCCTGCGTAAAGGTGGCCGCCCGCCCTTGCCCCCCCTGCCGCCCGCCCCTGCCCCCCCTGCCCCCCCCCCCTGCCCCCTCACCCGTGAAGTACCAGGGCGAGCCGTTATCCGCCAAGATGCCGCCGTACCGCTTCATCGCCGTACAGAAGATCTGGGCCAGGCGGCCCAGGCTCGCGCAGTCGTACGACGCCTGCCGTACAGGTCATGGGCACCTCAGGTGTGATCACGCTTCACTCAGCCCACACACCACCCGGGGAGGATCCGGATCACCACCCATTCAGCCCCTTGCTCATTCGAGACTTTACATGCAGATCCCCTGTACCGTAACCCCCTGCCCCTGTGAGGGGCTCACCCGGATCCGGATCCGCATGCCCATGTACGGCAGGGTGGCCACGTTGTCCTGGTCGCCGCGCGGAGCGAAGTGGGTCGCGGGATTGCCGTACGCGGCCCGGCTGTACGGCAGCGTGTAGCGGATGGCGTGATCGATGACGCCCTATCAGGAGAGGGCGATCAGGGTTTAGGGCAATGGGCATTCGATGCCGGAGGTAGGCAATGCCATGCTCACACAGAGATTGCCCATCCTGTCCAGGTGGATCCACACTTCCCCATCTTAAGGACGGTACACATCACATCCTCGTATTGCCCCCACCCCTTTACAGCTCATGGTGTCGACATGCTCGTCTCTCTCTACACGATGCGGCTTCTGGCCACGTTGTTCTCGTCAAACCCCACCAATTTGTACCTTGTTGATCAGCTCGTCGTACTTTACTAAGCCGGGCGCGATGGCGAGGCCCGCCGCGTCCGCCGAGGTCCAGCCCAGGCGGCGCTGCGGCTGCGCGTTGCGGGTGAGATTGAACGTGGAGAGCTGGTCCACGCGCCAGCGCCCGGTGCCCGTGACGGAGGGCGGGAAGCTGGTGGGATGCGGGGGGGAGGGGTGGGGGGCGAGTCGCTGGGGTTTGGATGCGAAGTAGGGAGCTGGCTCAGCGACGGGACATCGGCCGCCGCCACGGCACGCAGCGAGGCCCACCCCCTTGCAAGCCCACCTGCGGTAGGTCTCGTACAGCGTGCCTGAGGGGAGAGAACGGGAGGCAGGGACTTGTCAATTGGGGTGGGTGGGGGGTGCAAGGGCCTGAGTGCGAGTCCCCTCCGCCCCATGACTGACATCAGCGGAACCACCAACCCCACACCACCAGCACGAGTCACTGGGGCAGGTCCTTCCCTTCTCCCCCCTCTTTTCCCCCCTGTCAGGCCCGCAACCTCCCCTACCCCCCTTCCGCCCCGCCCTTCCCCTCCACACACACACACCCAACCTCCACTACTCTCACTGCATCGCACGCGCAATCGCATTCTAGCTTCCCAACGGTTACTCCTTCAACACACACCCAACCACGAGCACTTGTCACTGGGGCATTCCCTTTCCTCCCTCCCCCCTCTTCAGACCTGTCCCCCCGTTAGGTCCCCTGCCCCCCCATCCACACACCCCCCCCCAACCCCCCCCCCCCCGGCCCTCACACGTGGCCCGGTCCACCACGAGCACGTGGCGGTCCCCCCCGCAGGGCGGCTCCCGGCAGCCGGGGTAGGTCCCCTCCACGGGGGCGTCAGGGGGGAGGGGCACGGGGGTGCCGTCGGGCACGTCCGACTCGTCCCAGTAGCCGTCGGGGCCGTAGGTGACCTGACAGGGGGTAGGCAGGAGGTGAGGGGGGAGGGGAGAGCGGGGAAAAGGAGTGAGGGAGGGGAGGGAGGGGGGAGGACGAGTCGCAGTAGCCGTCGGGGCCGTAGGTGACCTGGTGAGAGGGGAGGGTATGAGAAGGAGGGCTATGGAGGGTATGAGAAGGAGGGTATGGAGGGTATGAGAAGGAGGGTATGGAGGGTATGAGAAGGAGGTTCCTCACACAATCTGCCCCATGCCCCAGGTGATGGCCGGCTGCGTGCCACCTGCCCCCGCCCAACACCCCCGCATCCCCCACTCCGCCCCCTCACCGGAACTCTCTGGAAGCCGGGCGCGCTCGAGTCCACATACGTGATAGGTATGCCGTACAGCACCTGGTCGTACATGCAATTGCGCACATGATCAGCCGGTGAAGTACAGAACGGCGGCATGGCGTCCACTGGCCCTCCCCTCCCGCCATATCCTGCATCCTTCCCGGCTCGCCGCTACTCCTCCAAGTTCTTTGCCCGCCATTCCACACACACACGGCTTTGCCCCCCCCCCCCCCGTCCACTCCTTCCCCGTCCCCCCGCTCGCCTCCTGTCCGTTGATGCGGTCGTGGCCGCCGTAGTCATTGTGGACGTTGCCCCCGCCTGTGTGAGCGAGCGGGAGTCGTGAGCTTCAGTGAGGGTGTGTTCAGGGCTGCTCGTGTAAAGGCCAGGAAAAGCGTAGGCGCGGTGAGGGTGTGTGTGTAGTGCTTGGGGAGCCGATCGGGGGGGGGGGGCACACAGGGCTCTGTGGCCTTCGCGCCCAGCCCTTCCCCAGGCGCTTGGCGCCCCCTCCCCCGCCCCCGCCCTCACCGGCCCGTGCCAAGATGGCGTCAGACTGGGGGTGCACGGACATCGCTGACACGTCCCTGTGCCAGTGGTTGTCGGGGGGGAACCTGACAGGGGGGGCCGGGGGGGGGCAGGGGAGGAGGGAGCGGAAAGACTGAGTAAGGGAGGGGTTGGCACGTGGCGCGGTGACGTGTCATGTACGTCCCCGGGCCAGTCGTTGTCGGGCGGAACCTAGGATGATAGGGGGAGAAGGGGGGAGGAGAGGTAGGGGGAGGAGGGGCTGACGGACGGAGCCAGGCACCCTACCCTCCCACTCCATTCCCTACCCCTAACCCCTAACCCCCCCCCCCTTACACCCCACCCCACCCCACCCCACTCACCAGGGGCAGGAGCCGTCCGGGTTGCGGGTGGTCTCCCCGGGCGCGTACAGAGCCGAACCCGCAAACCCGCGAGCCGACTGAGCCAGAGACCGCCCGCGGCGCCGCAGGCCGGAGGCCCCCCCCTCCCCCTCCCCCTCCAAGCCCTCGGCCTCCCCCGCGCCGCTGTCGGCCCCAAGCACCGCAGCATCCGCAGATTGCAGGCTGCGACGGCCAAGGCCGGAGGAGGCGGTTGAGAAGGCGGTGGTTGAGAAGGTGGTTGTGGCGGTTGCCTGGCGGCGGCTGCAGGAGCCGGCGGGCAGCCAGGGGGCGAGGGGCTGGTTGGGGGAGGAGCCCTGAGGGATGGGTGGGTGAAGGGAGGGGGGGGGTGAAGGTCAGTTGCGGGGATGCGGGGGTCACGATGAGAAGGGGTCCCTCAAAGGAGTCTCAAGATGGCTGCAAGGGGTGGAACACGGCACTAACTCCCCCAAACCCACCCCACCCATCCAGTAGGGGCACATATCAATCAACCCATTTATTTTCCAAGCCCACAGTCCAAGGGCCTCCCCCGCCCACCCCACCCACGCACCCCCCACCCCCCACCTCGAGCAGCCGGGACTCCACCACCAGGGTGCGGAGCTGGGAGTCGGGCACGGAGGCGCCGGGGGGGCCGGCGGCCAGCTGGGGGGGGGGAGAGAGTGCGGGCGGGTGGAGGTGAGGCACAGGGGAGACGGCGTGGCCGGCTGTGTCACAGGAGCGCGAGCCGCCATGGGCCCCCTGCCTCCCCGCACCTCAGCCCGCAAGTGGTACTTGGGTGCTGCTGGCCCGTGGTCTAGGCACCCTATGAGCTGGCTGTGTGGTGTAACGAGGCAACAAACACCCCCTATGCCCCCCCCTCGCTCGCCTGCACAATGTTGCCTCTGAAGACGATGTTGGTGTTGGGGGGTCCCACCTCGAGCGTCTGACTCAGCGCCTTGGGGCTCACGTCCAGCAGCACAGCGGCCTGAGGGGGGGGGAAGGAAGGCAGGGGGATCGCGCCGGCGTCAGGGGGGGGAGGGGAGCAATGGATGGAAGGGGTAATCAGTGCCGTGTAGTGCGCGAGCGGCCTTCAGGGGGCTCGCACCTTCGGCCCTGTACCTGCGGCCCCCGGCTCCGCCACCGCCGCTTTGACGCCGCCCAGCCTCGCTGAACACGCTCCCCCCCCCCCAACCCCCCCCCCTTCACCTGCTGGGTCGCCGCCACTCCCACAAAGGTGTTTTGGACCACGGTGGCATCCCTGGGGGGGGGAAGGCGGGGGGAGGGGGTGTTTAAAACTGATGGGGGGAAGGGGGGAGGTAGTGCGGGAGGGAAGGTGTGGTGTCAGCAAGGCGGGGGGGCAGGGCGGCAGGCTCGGGGGGGAGGGGTAAAGGGGTCCTTTGCATGCAACTCCGGACCACAACTCTCTAATTTTTCACAAGCTCGATCCCTCCAGTCGAAGTCTCTTCTCCCTCTACTCCCTCTCCCTTCCTGTTGCCCGTGCCTCCCCCCTCCCCCCCTCCCTCCCCCCCTCTCAGGGACCCCCCCTTACCGTGCCGAGTACCATGCGATGCCCGCCCCCGCCCCCCCCCGCGACCAGGATGTCCCTCTCCCCTCGCTCCCTTCCCCCTCCCTCCCTCCCCCCCCCTCTCAGGGATCTACCCCCTCCCTCTCAGGGACCCCCCTTACCTTGCCGAGTACCATGCGATGCCCGCCCCCGCCCCCCCCGCCACCAGGTTGTTGCGGACCGTGGCGTTGACGCAGTCGTGCCAGGACCCCCCCGGGCCCAGGGCCCAGTCCACGTCCATGTACTCGACCTGTCAGGGGGGGGAGGGGGGGTGGCAGACATTGCCGTAAGGGAGAGGGGGGAAAGGGAGAGGGCAAGGGAGCCTGAAAGTTCCAGGGCCCCAGTCCACGTCCATGTACTCGACCTGTCAGGGGGGCGGGGGAGGGGTTAGGGGGAGGGGGAAGGCGTGAAAGAGGCAAGGACCGCAATGCCACCTGCCCTCATGCCCCTTCCCCCCCCCCCCTACCTCTGTCTGGTCGGAGCCGAGCAGGATGCCCCGGTCACCGAAGTTCCTGGGGGGGGGGGAGAAGTTGGTGAAGGGACGGTTAGGATGGTTGCGGCAGTTGGGGCAGTTGGGATGGTTGAAGCGCTTGGGCACGGCGTGGAGGCCCGAGACCTCAGCCCCCCACCTTGTGGTGCTCCCGCCCCCCTTGTCCCTGAACCCCTCCGCCCCTCCAAGGGCCTCCCGCCATATACACACCCGAACCCCCCCCCCCACACACACACAGAACTAGAAACTGTACAATTAGGGTCAGCACACACACACAATCCGGTTTCCTCGATACCCAACACACAGTCCCACCCCTACCTGATTATGTTCCTCTCCACCAGCACGTTGCGCGCTCCGCCGCCCATGCGCACACCCGTGTCGGCTGTGTTGGCAATGACGGAGGAACGGAGGGTGAGATCCACCCCCCCGCGGACCTGACAGGGTGGGGAGGGGGAGGGGGGGTAGAAGAACATCAACGAAGCGAAGCGCTTGGTTGTGGTGTGGGGGAGGGGGGAAAGGGGAAGAGGGGTAAGCGGGGCGGACTTGAGCTGGATGGGGGTGTGGCTGGGGCAGGAGGGGGAAGTGCGGAGGGCGATGCCCAACACGCCCCAGACCTCGAGGATTTGACGGGAATGTTAGGGACTGGGGGAGGAGGGGAGGGTTGGGGGGTTGGAGGCCAGCAGCCCCACCGGCACCGCTGCCACTACCCCGCCATCACGTCACGCATGCCACCTCCTCCCTTCCCTCCATCTCGCACCCCCGCAATCCCCAACCCCTCCCCCTCACCTCCACGCCGGTGCCGCCGGTGGCGTTGATGTACAGCCCCTCCATCACCACACGCCGTACGAACGTGGAGATCTTGATGCCGTGCGTCGTACAGTTGAACATGCCCACGTTCTGCATGGAAGCGAAGGTAAAGCGGCGTGCGAGGGGCCAGTACTCCCTGTCAGCAATTTTAGGCATCGCTACTGAGGGGCACGGTCGGAAGGTCGTTCCCACCTCCGATGCGCTCCGGTTCTAAGCCCTCATGGCCCCTCCTTCGCCAGGCACCCTTGTAAGCGTCGACATTGGCGCACCTCCCTCCCAGCGCGATCCTTGCACTCGGCATGCGCCTCTCAACCCTGCCTGGTTCCGTGCCCTGCCTCCCCTCGCGCTCCCTCCTCCCCACGCTCTGCCCCCCTCCCCCTCCCCCACCCTGATCAGTGTGTTGCCCCGGTCCCTGCTCCCGCTGCCCTATGGAGGCAGGGCCCTGAATCCCCCTACCCCTAGCAAACCCCCCTTCCCCCCACCCCCTCCTCCCCCAAGATCCCCCCGCACTCCCGCGATCCCACCCCCACCCTGATCAGTGTGTTGCCCCGGTCCCTGCATGCACCCAGGTTTTGCGGTGGCAGGTCCTCTGCCCTGCCCTCTTGCCCTGGCCGCGAGGCCTGTCCCCTGCCTAACCCCACACCATCCTCGTCCTCCCCTCCCCCCCTTAAAAATCCCCCCTCCCCCCTCCCCCTCCCCCACCTTGATGAGGGTGTTGCCCCGGTCCCTACGGCCGCTGCTTGCCACCCAGAAATCCCAGAAGCTGCTCCAGCCGCCGCCAGATCCCTCGTTCAGCATCAGGCACGGCGCGTACGAGTATCCGGATCCAGATTTGGAGGCGGCGGGGCCGTAGATCTCGGCCGGCGGCGGGCTCATCACGATGTTGATGTCCGTGATCGTCAGCGCCGCCGCACCGCCGTACAGCCCCTCGCCCGTACGGACGCACGGCGTGTCTCCCGTACTGGTGCAGAGCAGCGTCGCTCGGCCCTTGGATCCGAGATCCGCTGGATCCGTCATGAGTGTGATGTTGGGCTGGAAGAATCCGACCTGACAGGGGGAGGGGAGGGGCAGGCGACCGAGGAGGGGTGATGGATGAAGGGGAGGGGGTTTGCATGCATGGGGCACCTGAGGGGGCAAAGCGGTGGAGGCAAAGCAAGAGATAGAGCGCAGGGGTGTGTGTGCAGGGGGCATGGGAGGAAGGGGGCAATGAGGTGCAAAGCGGATGCATGCTCTGTGACGGGGTCTGGCTCCGCCTCCAGGCCTTGTGTGACTGACAGCCCCAGCTGGTAGCACTCGCCCCCCCCTCGGTTGCATCCCTCCCCCTTACCCTTCTTCCCCCCCTCCCCCCCTCCCCTCCCCCTCCCTTCCCCCTCCCTTCCCCCTCCCTTCCCCCTCCCTTCCCCCCCTCACCGGCCCCTTGTGGCTGGCCCCCCCCGCCAGCAGCACTCGGTCGCACATGTTGGCAGCAGCCACGGCCGCAGCGACGGAGCGGAAGGGCGCGTAGGCGGACTCGTAGTTGTGGTCCTGGGGTGGGAGGGGGGGCGGGGGGGTTGGGGGTTGGGGTAAGGGACGGCTGGGGGATGGGGGAGGGGAGGGGGAGGGGGGGGAGCCAGGTAGGTGGACTCATAACTGTGGTCGTGGGGGGCTGGGGGGCTGGGTAAGGGACGGGGGGTTGGGGTGGAGGGAGGTGGAGTGGAGGGGGATTGGGGGAGACAAGAGACAAGAGGCAGCCTTGGTGGAAGTGCACAAGATTGCAGGGACTGCCCCACAATGCCGGTAGTTTGGAACCTATGTTCATCCCCTCTGCCCCCCTCCCCCCCACCTGGTCGTCGCTGCCCCGGCTGGGTTCCACCAGCAGGTCCATGCACTTGCGGCCGAGCCACCACTGGAAGGGCCAGCCCTGGGGGGGAGGGGGAGAAGAAGGAAAGGGGTCGGGAGGGGCGTCAAAGTAGGAGCTGCCGCAGCACCTCCTTCCCGCATGGGAGTCACATGGTGCAGACACAAATCAATCGAGTTGTGAGGAAGGAACTTGCAAAGGAAGATCCAAGTACTGTAGAAATACAGGTGTTACAACGTTCACACGCAACCCAGGCGAGCTCTAGGTCCTGAGTTGCGCCTCCAATCGTGCGACTGTGGGCCCGCCCCTGCTGTGCTGCGCCCCCTCGCCTACCTTGTCGTACACTGGGCCCGGGCCGGGCCCGGTGAAGGGCGCCGGGCGGCCGGCCAGGCCCGCGGGCACTGGGCTGGGCGTGAGGGCCTTGGTGGAGCCAGGGGCACCGCTCTGGGGGGGTGGGGTGGGGAGGGGGAAGCGGGTAAGAGATACAAAGACGTGTAGTAGTATGGTGTACAGGAAAGGGGACGGGGGAGGGTTGGTCGGGAAGGGGTGGGGGTGGGGTGGGACGACGCTTGGCGGGGGTGGGGAGAGGAAACCAGGAGCGGAGTTGGGAGAAGGGTGGTGAGGGGGAATTGGGCGATGGGCGGCCCGGCCATCTGCAGC